>JAWQFJ010021048.1:0-28043 GCA_034096865.1 Theodoxus fluviatilis | reverse complement strand
ACGATCACCCATCACTACCACGCCATCAACCTAGTGCGGAAACTGATCACACAGCTGTGGGATGCAACCTAGCGTCCTCAATGTGACAATTTGGTCGGCCCACTGGTGGAACATCCACACGTGCGATGTGAATTGTGGTTCCCCACAGTGGATACCAGCGTGTCTGGAAATCGAGTGTCAACCTCCACCCACATCCTATACCTCCACAACATCACTCGTACCCTTCTCATGCCATTCAGTCTTTGCAAAAAGAATCATTACCTCCGGAGACAACCATCTACTATTTTTGGTCACTTTATTCACCTTACAAAAACAATTAAAACCATCCTACTACCTATCACAATGCATTTTTAAACTCCTCATTACTTATCGACGAACAAATCACGCCATCACTGCTATTCACACATTCTCTTGCGACGTCAAAATCCATTACTCCATTAACGCCAACTTAATAAAAACGCACTCCTAACCTTTCATATGATCTCACACATGCACCAATTCATCATTATATTTTTTTTTAATTCCCTAGACACCCATTTATCCTCGACAGCACTTTTTTTCATAACTTTTCACGGTCACTTATTCACCTTTTCGTTGGTTGGATGCCCCTCCGCCACCATACAAACGAACAGCCTTCCATTACGAAAACGCCGAAACTACGCTCCACCAACAACGGGAATTCCCAACCTTTTTCTCCTCACACTGCCCACTTGGCTGTCCATGCTGGCCCCTGTCGCTCCTCTGCCGGGTGCGCCCCTCTTGGTGTTGACCTCTTACAGAGGTATGCCCTCTGCAACCATCCTGTTCTGGCCTCTGCTCTGCCCCCTCCGTCCCTCTGCTGCTGCAACTCTCACTGCCTCTGTAGCCCTTCTCTCTACTCTCTGGCCCATCACTCTCTCCTGCCCGACCTCTTCTATTCCTGCTAATCGATGCCTCTGCCCTCTTCTCTCATACCCTCGGCCCCTCCACCCAGCCCTTCTGGCAGCCCTCTTTGCTCTGCTTCTCTCTTGCACTCGTATCACTCCTCACTTCACATGAAAACACGAACCATCCCACGCTGACCGCAGTGTTCATTGGCAGTCATAGCATGGCACACGCACGGAGTAGACCCCCACGCTCTTGGTGCGCGACGGGGCTAGATCGACAGAAGCAATAGTTCACGTTCACCAGACGAGGGTGGGTGTGTGACTACACTGCGTGGACTCACACATTAACTTCACACTTCACTCTACTACCTCACAAAAATCGCCATCAAACCGTACCACACTGCAATACCTCCGGTCCTTCAGAACACTGCAGCCTTTCCCCTGGCTCACTCTTTGACCTCAGCTCCTACCCGTCCTCCCACTTCGAGTCATGTCCTCTACCCCCATTTCATCCAGCCTACACTGAGAGTCATTCCCTCACCTTCGAACATATCCTCAACTCCCTCAAGTCCACTCTCTATAGTTACTTCCATACTCTTTATGATCCCAGACTCTACCACTTCCTCCTTGCCACTTCTCCTCCTTCCTTCTACCTCCACCTCTTTCTCTCATCACCTCTTTCCCTCACCCGCCCAACTCACACTCACATCTCACCAAACTAAGCACCAACATCCTCAGGCAACAATGACACTCTCATCGTAACACCATCCCTCAGTAATCCTCAAATAGACCTCATACACAGAACCAAAAATAATGAGACCATCGACGCTCCCTTCCCTGTTCACTCTCTACACCCAGTCCCTCACTCTTCAACCTGATCCTTCTAGCCCCTCCCACACCTTCAATCTCTAACTCGAACGCCCCACCACTTATCTTCACTCTCTCCCGTCTCACACTCAGCATCACGTCCACCCTCTCTCTGTGCTCATCAAGTCGCGGCACATCCCTTGAAGCAACGAAACAGTGTGACCCACGCAGTCAGACGTGCCAAACTCTTCCTCAATCTTAGACAATCACAATACCACCACACACACCATCAACATATTTCTAATTCTCGATCAAACGAACCGGAGCTCCATCACATAGGGCTACTTTCACTGACCACTCATACTACACTTTTCTCACTCTCAACATCGACTACGTACTTTTCAACAATGTCTCCGCACATCTGCCGACCATGACCACCATGAAATTCACCACCACCACTTGCCTGTCCATCTGTAGCTTCATTTGCTGTAAACAGCATCAGAGCTTCCCTTCACACTTCACCGCATTCATTCTTCCTCATCTTCCTCCACCCCCACCTCCACAACCAGCCCTCCACCCCAAACACTCTACTAGCTCCATCTCGTCCGTCTCCCCTCACACACATTCCATCACTACCTACATACCTTTTCTCTCACTATCATTCACCTCCCTCAGGCCTTTCCTCTCTCCTCTCCCCCTTCGGAATCACACCATCACACCTTCTTCTCTTCCTTTCCTATCAACTCCCCTACAGATAGCGACGTCTACTATCTACCCTCCGGCCCTCTCCATACCTCCACCCACTCCCATCTCGTTCTGCTTCTCCCTCACTCTCACTCCCACACCTACTCATTCATTAACCTTGACATACACCACCATCCATCTCTCTTCCTTCCCCACTCTTGTTTCCTGAATTTCAGCATTAACGTCGCGCCCCATCACGATCTCTTCCCCACCACTCCTATTACCATCTCACCCTGCACCAATCACTTATCATCACCTTAGAATATTGGCCACCGCCTATCACTCTCACCGACTCTTACTGTCTCTCACCACCTCTGTTCCGCGTACCCATACATATCACCTACCTCGTGCGTGCTTACTCTCCATCTCCACCGCCCTCTCGCCCTTCCACCACCCTCCTCACTCTGCTCTTCATCACTCTCTTTCAGCACATTCTTTCGTCGTTCCCACTCTCCACTTCGTGCTATCTCACTCCTTCTCACCTCACCCCGTTAACTACTCATAATCCCTAACGACTAATCCTGTTAACGAAACACTCAACTGCCCACCAAACCCGCCCCCACCACCCTTACCCCCCCTCCACCCCACCAACCCACCATTACGCGAACCAACGACTTCATGCACCGAAAACAAAACACGCTACTCGCCCTGCTTCGTCTCCTCAAGCAAGCCCTCTGCCGCCCCTCCACTTTCATCAGCAATAATAAACACGCCCTTTGCTTCTTCGTCTCTCAGCCTCTGCCCCTCCTTTCAGCATTACGCCCTTGCTTCGTCTCTACAGCCCTCTGCCCCTCCTTTCAGCATTACGCCCTTGCTTCGTCTCCTCAGCCCCTCCTTTCAGCATTACGCCCTTGCTTCGTCTCCTCAGCCCTCTGCCCTCCTTTCAGCATTAACAAAAAAAAAACAAAAAAAAAAAAAAAAAACAAAAAAATAAAAAAAAAAAAAATAAAATTAAAATAAAAAAATAATAAAAAAAAAAAAAAATACAAAAAAAAAAAAAAAAAAAATACAAAAAAACAAAATAACAAAAAAAAAAAAACAAAAAACCAAAAAAAAAACAAACGAAACAAAAACAAATAAACAAAAAAAAAAAAAAAAAAACAAAAAATAAAGAAAAAACAAAAAAAAAAATAAAAAAAAAAAAAAACAAAAAAAAATAAAAAAAAAAAAAAAAAAAAAAAAATAAAAAAAAAAAAAAAAACAAAACAAAAAAAAAAAAAAAAAACAAACAAAAAAAGTATAAAAAAAAACAACAAAACAAAAAAAAACAAATAAAAAAAAAAAAAAAAATTAAAAAATAAAAATAAAAAAAAAAAAAACAAAAAAAAAAAAAAATATAAAAAAAAAAAAAAAATCAAAAAAAAATAAACAAAAAAAAAAACAAAAAAAACAAAAAAAAAAAAAAAAAAAAAATAACAAAAAAAAAAAACAAAAAACCACAAAAAAACAAAAAATAAAACAATAAAAAAAAAAAAAAAAAAAACAAAAAAAAAAAATAAAAAAAAAAAAAAATAAAAAAAAAAAAAAAAAAAAAAAAAAAAACAAAAAAACAAAAAAAAAAAACAACAAAAAAAAAAAAAAAAAAACAAAAAAAAAAAAAAAAACAAAAACAAAAAAAAAAAAAAAAAAAAAAAAACAAAAAAACAAAAAAATAAAAAAAAAAATAAAAAAAAAAAAAATAAAAAAAAAAAAAAAAAACAAAATACCCCTGCTTCGTCTCCTCAGCCCTCTGCCCCTCCTTTCAGCATTACGCCCTTGCTTCGTCTCCTCAGCCCTCTGCCCCTCCTTTCAGCATTACGCCCTTGCTTCGTCTCCTCAGCCCTCTGCCCCTCCTTTCAGCATTACGCCCTTGCTTCGTCTCCTCAGCCCTCTGCCCCTCCTTTCAGCATTACGCCCTTGCTTCGTCTCCTCAGCCCTCTGCCCCTCCTTTCAGCATTACGCCCTTGCTTCGTCTCCTCAGCCCTCTGCCCCTCCTTTCAGCATTACGCCCTTGCTTCGTCTCCTCAGCCCTCTGCCCCTCCTTTCAGCATTACGCCCTTGCTTCGTCTCCTCAGCCCTCTGCCCCTCCTTTCAGCATTACGCCCTTGCTTCGTCTCCTCAGCCCTCTGCCCCTCCTTTCAGCATTACGCCCTTGCTTCGTCTCCTCAGCCCTCTGCCCCTCCTTTCAGCATTACGCCCTTGCTTCGTCTCCTCAGCCCTCTGCCCCTCCTTTCAGCATTACGCCCTTGCTTCGTCTCCTCAGCCCTCTGCCCCTCCTTTCAGCATTATGCCCCTGCTTCATCTCCTCAGCCCTCTGCACCTCCATTCACTCAGTGAGGGGGCAGGCCTCTCTGTCCCCAGTCCTGCACTCCTAGGTGTCGGGACCAATGCATGACAGCTGCATGTCTCCCCAGCACACATCCTTGTAACAAAGGCAGTTTTACCCCCCAATGCTTATGCTCTCTCTGCTAGCTCTCCTTACAGCAGGTGGAAATAGAAAAGAACAGTAAGTAGGTAAGGAAATGAACAGTAAGTAGGTAAGGAAATGAACAGTAAGTAGGTAAGGAAAAGAACAGTAAGTAGGTAAGGAAAAAAACAGTAAGTAGGTAAGGAAATGTACAGTAAGTAGGTAAGGGAAAGAACAGTAAGTAGGTAAGGAAAAGAACATTGGAATAAGGATAGAATAGTAGGTCTCTTCGTACAGCAAGTGAAAACAGAAAAAAACAGTAAGTAGGTAAGGAAATGAACAGTAAGTAGGTAAGGAAAAATACAGTGAAATCAGGATAGAACAGTAGGGCTCTCCATACAGCAGGTGTAAACAGAAAAGAGCAGAAAGTAGGTAAGGAAAAACCCAGTGAAATCAGGATAGAACAGTGGTAAGAAGGCAAGCTGGAAGGAAGAGAGTCCTACCTTCTATTGGCCTGGAATCCACCCACGTGACACTGCTGGCAGGCAGAGTGGGCATCTCCACATGGAGATTGCTGGGTGGCGTGCTTGTCTCCTCGCCCTCCTCCATCAACGCAGTCCTCTGCTCTTTGTAGCTCTCCCGGCGCATACGTCCATTGGGAAGGCCTGGGTAGTGTTTGGGTCCATCCTGGGGCAGGATGCCTGGAGAAGAAGAGTGCCAGCATGACTGGGGAGGATGGGAAAGATATAAATAAGGCCACCAAAAATATATAGTTGTGGTTGATGTTACATGGCAACAACAAGAAAGAAGTCTGGGAACTTTTTTCTTCTTCTTTTTCGAAAGAGGCCATATTGAACATAAACTAAATCGTCTTTCACTGAAAGCTCTGTTCTAAACTTAACTGGGGGATTCCCCGAGTGCTCATAGGGCAGGGAAGATAGGACAGCACCCAGTTTATTGCTCACCATCATTTTCTTTTCTTCTTTTTTTTCATGATCCATAAAAAATCTAGGAGAGGCAGAAAAAAAGGGTTACCGTAACAACTTTCTTTTCTTTTTATGCCTGAGCAATGTTGATGGCAGTGGCAACAAAGCAGGCGATGATGATGATGATGATGATGATGATGACAATGATGATGATGATGATGATGCTGATGATGATGATGATGATGATGATGAGATGATGATGATGACAATGATGATGATGATGATGATGATTGATGATGATGATTGTGATGGTGGTTCAATGTGATAAAAAAAAGTGGTTGTGTGGGTAATGATGGAAACGATAGTGATAGTGACAGTGGTGATAAGGAAGCAATGATGATGATAGTGTTAGTGACAGTGGTGATAAGGAAGCAATGATGATGATAGTGATAGTGACAGTGGTGATAAGGAAGCAATGATGATGATAGTGATAGTGACAGTGGTGATAAGAAAGCAATGATGATGATAGTGATAGTGACAGTGGTGATAAGGAAGCAATGATGATGATAGTGATAGTGACAGTGGTGATAAGGAAGCAATGATGATGATAGTGGTAGTGACAGTGGTGATAAGGAAGCAATGATGATGATAGTGGTGGTGACAGTGGTGATAAGGAAGCAATGATGATGATAGTGGTAGTGACAGTGGTGATAAGGAAGCAATGATGATGATAGTGGTAGTGACAGTGGTGATAAGGAAGCAATGATGAT
This sequence comes from Theodoxus fluviatilis, assembly GCA_034096865.1. Classification (NCBI taxonomy): domain Eukaryota; kingdom Metazoa; phylum Mollusca; class Gastropoda; order Cycloneritida; family Neritidae; genus Theodoxus; species Theodoxus fluviatilis. Next base: position 21,544 of record JAWQFJ010021048.1, on the reverse strand, counting down.
GATAGTGGTAGTGACAGTGGTGGTGGGATGAGTGGATTTAGTGGTGTGAGGCTTTTGATGGCGTGAAACCAATGAAGTCCAAATGTTTTTATGGGGGGGAGAAGGTAGGGGTGGAGGGGGGGGGGTGAGGGGAAGATGAACAGAGAGAGGGGGAGGGGAGAGAGAGAGAGGGGGGAGGGGAGAGAGAGAGGGGGGAGGGGAGAGAGAGAAGGAGGGGGAGGGGAGAGAGAGAGGGGGAGGGGAGAGAGAGGGGGGAGGGGGGAGAGAGGGGGGGAGGGGAGAGAGAGAGAGAGGGAGAAGAGGAGGGGAGGGGAGGGAGGGAAGGAGGGAGGGAGGGAGAAAGGGAGGGAGGGAGGGAGGGAGGGAGGGAGGGAGGGAGGGAGGGAGGGAGGGAGGGAGGGAGGGAGGGAGGAATGGAGGGAGGAATGGATGGACAGATGGATGGATGGATGGACATATGCACAGAAAGACAGAGAGAGAGAGACAGTGACAAAGAGACTGGTGAGACAGTGAGAACAGAGTGTCTATGTGTGTATATGTGAATGTGTGTTCTGCAAGCATAATAGCTCCTATATCCACATACAAAGTTGCCATTTTGAATTTGATGGTGCATTTGACACATTTTTTTACAAAGAAACACATTCTTACACAGAAGTGCATATCAACTCACTTACAAAACAAATGTCAGAGAAATGGCCATGAAACATTTTAGACATGGAAATATACATATATATATATATATATATATATATATATATATATATATATATGGAGAACAGCCAATGACACATTTTACAAAGAAACACACACCCTGACACACATTCTATGAAGAGACACACCTCCTGACACAGAAATGGATGGCACACAGTTTACAAAGTACCCACATTCTATGAAATATTTTACACAAAGAAACACACACCCTGAAACACATTCTATGAAGAAACGCATCCTGACACAGAAATGGATGTGACACCATTTTCAAAGAAACCCACATTCTATGCTACGTTTTACACAAAGAAACACACACCATGACACACATTCTATGTTACATTTTACACAAAGAAATACACACCCTGACACACATTTCATGTTGCATTTTACACAAAGAAATACACACCCTGACACACATTCTATGTTACATTTTACACAAAGAAACACACACCCTGACACACTTTTTATGCTATATTTTACACTGTTATAAGACAGGGCTTTGATTATTATTAATTGAGAGGGTGTCTAGGGGAAATGCACTGCTATCTTGTAACATTCACTCACCTTTCTCGCTGTCAAGAATAGACAAGACAACAGAGAAGATGAGAGCAGATATCAAATACCAAATGACTTTAATAATGCTTAAAAAGATAGGCAATGGTTGTCAAGTCAACGTGCATGAGTAATACTTATTTAATCCTAATTTTAGCCAGCCAGCCTGTACTATAAAGGTAGAACTTATCTGGAAGGAGAATGCACTGTGAGTCCGTTTGAAAGAATGCTGAAGGGGTCAGAGCCGTTGACCCCGGTGGTCGTCCTTGAAAGGGTGATGTTTTGGGCGCTGGGGAGGTGATGACTGACACAGGGGTGGGTCCTGATAGAAGGGAGGGTTGGAAGGCATCATCTCCCCTTGAGTCCTTCCTGGTGGGGGTCTGGCAGGAGGGTAGGGAACAGCCATCTGTTTAGCGCGGCTCACTTTTTCCTCCCAGAGGACTGGTGCTGGGGTCAAGAGAGGTCAGCAGGACTTGGAGATGGAGTCGATGAGAGGTAGAGGGCAGATGTCACCCGTCCTTCCTGCCATATCCGCCTGGCCTTGCCATGATGATTCCACTCCACGCCCGGAGCAGGAGAGCAGAGAATGCCAGCCTCGAGTGAGCAGACAGCAGCCTTTTTTATTCTCTCCCCCACGTCTCCATTCAAAGTCTCAGGAATTCACTCCCGCTAAACCAATAGGGTAATAGGGAATTGGCGCATGCTTGGCCAGCACATTTTCCCCGCTCTAACTTTAAAAGTTGGCCAATCACGTTGAACATCCATACGTTGAATTTATCAATGTCAAGGATACTCATACTGGAAGCTCGGCGCCTTAATTTGAAACTGTTCACTGTTTCATCACGAGGCTTCACCACAGCAAACTACTTTCAAAGCATGGCTGGTTTTCTAATACATTTATTTGAGGCCGGCTGGCTTCTACATTCTTAAGTGTCCATTATTTAACACATGCAAAAACATGCAATTCATAACAGTAGTAGTATGATACTTCATCATCTGACAACTCACACAGAAAACAGGGAGAAAGGATCATTTTAATGTACACACCAGTAAATCCGTCACCTTGATTCCACTTGTGTACAATTCTTAATAATGTGGAAGGGACGTACCGTCACATACACAAAGAAAAACACACCCTGAAACACATTCTATGAAGAGACACACATCCGCACCTGGGTTCTTTCGTGCCCTGAGGAGGAAGAAGAACATGAGCACCACAGCTGTGAAGAAGAGAATGAGTTCCCACAGCAGAATCTCCCTGTAGGCGATGACAAATGCGATGAAAACTCCCAGGGTGAAGAAGACTGACGTCAGGCCCCAGATAAAGAAGAAGGCAGTGCGCCTTTCTCCTGAAAAGAAAAGAAATAAAAGATGACCCACATAATTATTAAGTTCGAAACAGTTATCTTCCATAGTTCAGGGTCAAGGTCACTTCAAAATATGTATACAATCCAACTTTGAAGAGCTCCTGTGACCTTGACCTTGAAGCAAGGTCAACCAAACTGGTATCTCAAAAGATAGGGCTTACTTTGCCCTATATACAGACCTGCCAACCCACCATCATGCCAAAAAGTAGCATCCAGAGCTTTATGGAGTAGCATTTAAGATACAGGTGTAGCGGAAGGGGGGAAGAGATAAGTCTGCGAAGGCGAGAAGCGCTCAACCGATGGCGTGAAGCGGGGGGGGGAAGAGATAAAGCTGTGAAGGCGCTGCGAAGCGCTGAACCGACGACGTGAAAGCGGGGGTGGGGGGGTGGGGTGGGGGGTGGAGGTGGTGTGTATAAGAGGAGATAAAGGCTGCGATGGTGGCTGAACAGACGGAGTGAAAGCGGGGGGGGGGGGGGGGGGGGGGGAGGGGGGGGCGCGCGAATTCTATGTGACGGTCAAAAGTTCAAGCACGCGGAAAAATAGTCGGTTTTCCTGATGATCATAGCATCGTAGCAAGCATGTCGAAATCGTAGCATGCTATGCCTAAATCGTAGTACTTGGCAGGTCTATATATACCATATATAGGTGAGGAATCCAATCTCAAAAACTTCAGAGAAAATTGAGAAAATGTGAAAAATTGCTGTTTTTATACAACATTTATGGCCCCTGCGACCTTGACCTTGAAACAAGGTCAAGTCACTGTGTATGTTTTTTGAGGCCTTGTCATCATACACCATCATGCCACATTTGGTATTGATAGACTTAACCCATTCGCTTCGGATGGAACGCGCACGTTGCATCCCCCCTTCGCTTCGGGAGCGACGCACGCGTCTCATCATACCCTCGCGGTGTTTACGTCGAGATCTAAAAATAGCAACGGTAATGGCCGACTTATCGCAATGCCTGCTGGGAAGCAGAGTGACTGCGCACTACGCTAGTGCAAGTTTGATCGAAATCGGACAAGTTTTAGCTGTGTGGTGGCAATTTTTGTCAAGATTTTGACTGAGGTTCAAATTTTTTTCGCGTCATGGCTTACTTCGCATCGGATGAGAGCGAAGGAAACGACATTGATGCCGATTCTGATTCTGATTTCGACGATGTCGATTCCTGCTGGGAAGCAGAGTGACTGCGCACTACGCTAGTGCAAGTTTGATCGAAATCGGACAAGTTTTAGCTGTGTGGTGGCAATTTTTGTCGAGATTTTGACTGAGGTTCGAATTTTTTCGCGTCATGGCTTTTTTCGCATCGGATGAGAGCGAAGGAAACGACATTGATGCCGATTCTGATTCTGATTTCGACGATGTCGATGCGCCGGAATATCCGCTTCAACAGGATGAGTGGATTCAAGAGATGTTCGAGGAGGAATCGTCAGAGGAAGAGTTTCTAGGCTTCCAAGGATCGTGGCAGACAGAAAATTTTCGTTCTCGCACACGACACGCCTTTTGACGCACTCAAGGAGTGAAGATTGACATTCCCTCGGACGCAAAGCCTCTTCATGTCTTCTCTCTGATCTTCACAGACGCGATGTGGGAATGTGACAGAGACAAATCGATATGCTGAGAGAGAGAGAGAGACAGAGGAATCCACCTCCTGCCAGCTCCAAGTGATGTAAAAAAATCATGATTTTTGAAAGACTTTATCACTTGCTAATGCATGCCTATTTTTGAAAGACTTTATCACTTGCTAATGCATGCCTATTTTTGAAAGACTTTATCACTTGCAAATGCATGTCTTGCACCTTTTCTCGTTATATTATATGTCATGTCATGCATGTGCTTCATGTTTACCTTTATCTGAGTGAAGAAAGGCATGGTGAAAATTACTTTGTGATCATGTAAAAAAAATTTTTTTTGTTGCAATTTCATGTCATGTACCATATTTGCTGTATCTCATGAACAAATTGATTTAGGACTTTGCATTTTGTTTCAGCAGATAGCTAAATGAGTAAATTATCCATTAAGAGTCTCTTTTGAGCTTATTTGGGAGGTTTTCTTTCTAAAAACCATAATTTTGAACTGAAAATCAAGGTGAATGTGTCCGTTTTTGCACTATTTTCTAATTTTAAAAAATCTTTCCTAAATTTTGACTTGTAGTGTGTTGTATTTGATTGTATGAGCTAGTAGCAATGGATGTCAGCTTTAAGACAATGCTTATTTTGTGTCTCTGTGATTGTTACAAGTGGAGTTAATAAATTTTTTGTAAACGTACCCGACTTCTTAAGTTTTTCTGAAAAAGGCTCAGGTTTTCAGGACCCTTTTGTGTATACCGTCATAGTGTCTAATGGGTTAATAGTCTCCAAGAAAAATCCAACGTTAAAGTTTTCGGACGCCCGGATGCCCGGATGGACGAAACGGGTGAGTACATAGACTCACTTTCGCTTCGCATGTGAGTCAAAAATGCAGGAGCCAGGTTTAAAGAAGATATCCAAAGAAGAAGAAGAAAACACAGAAAAAGGCATATATATATAGAAGGAAACAGATGAAGACAAGTACCATGACTGTGGTGACGGAGCCAGACTCGATACACTGCCATCATGGCCAGGGGCAACAGCAGCAGCACTATCACCGTGGCAACGGCTCCCAGGGTGGCAAGACAGAGGGACGCTGGCACCACCAGAACTGGCACTGCCAGCTCCAGTCTCACCCGCACCGCACCCTGCAAGCCGAAGGTAAAGTCAATGTACAGACATTGGTCTCGTTGGAGCCCCCACACACGCACCCTGCAAGCCGAAGGTAAAGTCAATGCACAGACATTGGTCTCGTTGGAGCCCCCACACACGCACCCTGCAAGCCGAAGGTAAAGTCAATGCACAGACATTGGTCTCGTTGGAGCCCCCACACACGCACCCTGCAAGCCGAAGGTAAAGTCAATGTACAGACATTGGTCTCGTTGGAGCCCCCACACACGCACCCTGCAAGCCGAAGGTAAAATCAATGTACAGACATTGGTCTTGTTGGAGCCCCCACACCATGAAACAAGTGACTCCATGCAGCAAGTCCATTTTGAGTTTCTAACATTTACAGAAGAAAAGTTCATGCTCTTTAATTAAAATGTTGGAAACTGGTTTTTGAATAGGACGATTTGGTGCTAAGCTATTAAGTACTGAATTGTGCATCTTAGAAAAGCAATGTTTTGAAATAAAACAGTGGGAAATTTGAACTTTTTTAGTACTATCAACACACCACTTTCATAAAAATGCATTAAAAACATTTTATAAGCTACTGATCAACTCACATCTTCAGGTACTGTATAAAGAATACAATGGCCACAGATCAGCCTTTTCAATAGAGATCTCAAACTGGACAATCAGACCCCCAACCCTCTAAAATGGACTGTGTCTCCATTTTACTTCAGACATGTTGCAACTCAGTGTGTCACATATGCGACTGTGAATGCTAAACAAGGCTACTGTCTGCAAAAAATGTTTTAAGCAACAGCTGGGAAAAGTCATTAGCTCACTACATTACGTAATGGCTTTCCTGAACTTGACATTACTCTGAAAAATTACAGATTTCCTCCATGAACATGCTGTTTCATCTAGAAATCCATTACTGAATAAATGATATTGTGGTTGAAATATTTAATGCTGTCTTTTTTCCTGCTGTACCCTTGTTTCCTGGTGCCTAAGTCACATGTAGTGAACTATCCACTGTATCAGGGTCTCAGTGTCACACTTAGCACAACACATAAGGCTTGTTCAGGAGTACAAAGCGTTGCATGATCGCTTCATGTTGGCAATTGAGAGCTCTTTGCCACTCGTGAACACCTACAGATTTAGTGCAGCGCTTCACTTGTTAAAGGGGAGGTAAATCTTCTGCGGCTCATTTTGTGTTGCTAGACGCTAAGAAAGTGTTTTCTTTGCCACAGACATCGTTTATGCACGTTTAAATGTATTCTGCATGAATAAAGTCCATTACTGTGCCATCTTTACTTGCCATTACTCGCGCATACAGAGCGTTTGGGGCAAATAAAAGCCCGTTCCAGTCCCAAAATGATGTTTCTGAGGGTTATTTTACACATCGACGGCCAGTGCGGGACCGAAGACGCCATTTTGAAAATTGTGTGAATCATCTCGGATCGGTGATGCACAGCGCTGCTCAGCGCTGAGTGAATCACGCCCCAAAATTGCTGTTCAGGAGTAAATCACATGCAGTGCTGCACTTCCTGAACAAGCCTCTAGTCTCAGTGCGATACTGCATATCTAGCCTGCATTGGACATTTGTGCCACACTGAGCCTGAGCAGTGCCACACTGAGCCTCAGCAGTGCCACACTGAATCTGAGCAGTGCCACACTGAGCCCCTGCAGTGCCACACTGAGCCCCTGCAGTGCCACACTGAGCCTGAGCAGTGCCACACTGAGCCTGAGCAGTGCCACACTGAGCCCGTACTGTGCCACACTGAGCCCGTACTGTGCTACACTGAGCCTGAGCACTGCCACACTGAGCCTGAGCAGTGCCACACTGAGCCCGTGCAGTGCCACACTGAGCCCCTGCAGTGCCACACTGAGCCCCTGCAGTGCCACACTGAGCCTGAGCAGTGCCACACTGAGCCTGAGCAGTGCCACACTGAGCCCGCGCAGTGGCACACTGAGCCCGTACTGTGCCACACTGAGCCCGTACTGTGCTACACTGAGCCCGTGCAGTGCCACACTGAGCCCCTGCAGTGCCACACTGAGCCCGCACTGTGCCACACTGAGCCCGTACTGTGCTACACTGAGCCCGTGCAGTGCCACACTGAGCCCATGCAATGCCACACTGAGGCCCTGCAGTGCCACACTGAGCCCATACTGTGCTACACTGAGCCCGTGCAGTGCCACACTGAGCCTGAGCACTGCCACACTGAGCCTGAGCAGTGCCACACTGAGCCCCTGCAGTGCCACACTGAGCCTGAGCACTGCCACACTGAGCCTGAGCAGTGCCACACTGAGCCTGAGCACTGCCACACTGAGCCTGAGCAGTGCCACACTGAGCCTGAGCAGTGCCACACTGAGCCTGAGCACTGCCACACTGAGCCTGAGCACTGCCACACTGAGCCTGAGCAGTGCCACACTGAGCCCCTGCACTGCCACACTGAGCCTGAGCAGTGCCACACTGAGCCCTTGCAGTGCCACACTGAGCCTGAGCACTGCCACACTGAGCCCGTACAGTGCCACACTGAGCCCGTGCAGTGCCACACTGAGCCCCTGCAGTGCCACACTGAGCCTGAGCAGTGCCACACTGAGCCTGAGCAGTGCCACACTGAGCCCCTGCAGTGCCACACTGAGCCTGAGCAGTGCCACACTGAGCCTGAGCACTGCCACACTGAGCCCGTACAGTGCCACACTGAGCCTGAGCAGTGCCACACTGAGCCTGAGCACTGCCACACTGAGCCCTTGCAGTGCCACACTGAGCCTGAGCACTGCCACACTGAGCCTGAGGAGTGCCACACTGAGTCTGAGCAGTGTCACACTGAGCCCATGCAGTGCCACACTGAGCCTGTGCAGTGCCACACTGAGTCTGAGCAGTGCCACACTGAGCCTGAGCAGTGCCACACTGAGCCTGTGCAGTGCCACACTGAGCCTGAGCAGTGCCACACTGAGCCTGAGCAGTGCCACACTGAGCCTGAGCAGTGCCACACTGAGCCTGAGCAGTGCCACACTGAGCCTGAGCACTGCCACACTGAGCCTGAGCAGTGCCACACTGAGCCTGAGCACTGCCACACTGAGCCTGAGCAGTGCCACACTGAGCCTGAGCACTGCCACACTGAGCCTGAGCAGTGCCACACTGAGCCTGAGCAGTGCCACACTGAGCCTGAGCAGTGCCACACTGAGCCCCTGCAGTGCCACACTGAGCCCCTGCACTGCCACACTGAGCCTGAGCAGTGCCACACTGAGCCTGAGCAGTGCCACACTGAGCCTGAGCAGTGCCACACTGAGCCTGAGCAGTGCCACACTGAGCCTGAGCAGTGCCACACTGAGTCTGAGCAGTGCCACACTGAGCCTGAGCAGTGCCACACTGAGTCTGAGCACTGCCACCCTGAGCCTGAGCAGTGCCACACTGAGCCTGAGCAGTGCCACACTGAGCCTGAGCAGTGCCACACTGAGCCTGAGCAGTGCCACACTGAGTCTGAGCAGTGCCACACTGAGCCTGAGCAGTGCCACACTGAGCCTGAGCAGTGCCACACTGAGTCTGAGCACTGCCACCCTGAGCCTGAGCAGTGCCACACTGAGCCTGAGCAGTGCCACACTGAGCCTGAGCAGTGCCACACTGAGCCTGAGCAGTGCCACACTGAGCCTGAGCAGTGCCACACTGAGCCCCTGCACTGCCACACTGAGCCCTGCAGTGCTACAGATGACTGGTTTAAGGAGGAAACCACAGCACCATTGTGAAATTTACAAGCTCATGTCCCATTATACCATCAACAATAGCAACAACACAAAATGAAGGAAGCAAAATAAAATAACAGCAATAACAGTGAAGCAAACACATACACACCCAAACACAAACAAAACACACACAGACACACACACACACATCTACACACCTGGCCCCAGAAGCCCGGGATGCGGCAGCGGTCACCTACTGTGTCAAGCACACGCTGCATGACGCGGTTATTGACACTCCGACACGTTAGACATCTGGGGAAAAAATAGTCAAGTTCATGGAGATATCTGCAGCAATGATAGTTGAAGCAGCAGCAACAGTAAAGGAAATGGCTGAGATGGTGATGATGATAGTGGTAGAGTTGATAAGAGTTATCATGGTAGTGGCAGTGTTGGTGAGAATGATGATGGTAGCAGTGGTGTTGGTGAGAGTGATGGTGTTCACCTTGAACAGTGGTGGTGGTGAGAGTGATAGTGCTCAAGGTGATGATAGTGATGGTATTGAGAGTGATGGTGTTCAAGGTGATGATGGTGGTGGTGGTGAGTGGTGGTGTTCAAGGGGATGATAGTGGTGGTGGTGAGAGTGATGGTGCTCAAGGTGATGATAGTGGTGGTGGTGAGAGTGATGGTGTTCAAGGTGATGATGGTGGTGGTGGTGAGAGTGATGATGTTCAAGGTGATGACAGTGGTGGTGAGAGTGATGGTGCTCAAGGTGATGATGGTGGTGGTGGTGAGTGATGGTGTTCAAGGTGATGATAGTGGTGGTGGTGAGAGTGATGGTGTTCAAGGTGATGATAGTGATGGTGGTAGTGGTGAGAGTGATGGTGCTCAAGGTAATGATGGTGGTGGTGGTGAGAGTGATGGTGTTCAAGGTGATGATAGTGGTGGTGATGGTGGTGGTGAGACTGATGTTCAAGCTGATGACAGTGGTGGTGGTGGTGGTGAGAGTGATGGTGTTCAAGGTGATGACAGTGGTGGTGGCGAGTGATGGTGTTCAAGGTGATGATAGTGGTGGTGATGGTGGTGAGAGTGATGATGTTCAAGGTGATGACAGTGGTGGTGGTGAGAGTGATGGTGTTCAAGGTGATGACAGTGATGGTGGCAACAGCAAGGAGATGAGAGCAGAGATGACCCTGCTGTGGGTGGTAGTGATGGTAGTGGTTGTTCTTGGCTGATGACATTGCTGCTGCAGCTGCTCATATTTCATGAATATGATAATACCATTGATAATGCAGATGGTGTTGATGATAGCAAAGAAGAAGAATACAAGAATAACAACTTTGTCTTGATGGTGACAATGAACAAACAGAATGATGTCACGAGAGAAAAATGACAGCAGGGGTGAAAAAAAGTTGATACAACCAAAGCAACACCTATGATGCTACAAGTCTGAGTACCTACATATTTCATTTTCCATTGTGCAAACTTCCTTAAAGCCTCTTTCCCATGCTAGTCCACACACGCGCATGCACACACACACACACAACACACACACATTCAACCTCCAATAATTCATTCAACAACATGGCACATGAAAAGGAAACTCTCACCTGTCGCAGGCCTCATCAACTGCCTCACAGTCACAGCAGCAGGCAAGGATGTGACTGCGCTCCCCTTTCTGGTTGTGGTATTCGCAACAGCACAGAGTATCATTCACCTCGGCCTTCATGGATGTAGGCTCTTGCAGCAGTTATCTCCCCTGACGAAGAGTTACCTCCCTTCGCTCTTTCCTTGGGACAGATTTTTCAACAGTAATGTTTTCTTCCCCTGTTGAAGAAGTTATTGTTTCTTGTAGTGAGAATGCTGTAAACTCCTTTACATAAGAAATTATTCCTGTGTAACACGTATTTTCTATAAATATATTTTCAGAGGAGTCAGCAGCTGTTCCAATGACGGTCCTGGCAGCCACTACATCACTGAGGCCTATGAGAACATAGCTAAGGTAAGCTAAGAAAGAGAGATAATCACAGTTGGCTCCTCAGTTCAATGCATCGACTTGTCTCTGGAAGAGGCGGGGAGTTTCCTGGGAGTCAGTCTGCGAAAGCGGTAGTTTCTTTGTCCAGGGAAGAAATATCTGCTCTCTGGTTCTCTGCAGATCTTGGACTCTTCAAGATTGACCATCAGAGTCTGCATTCCATTTCCACCAGAAAGCCTGCAGACCAAGTGTGCTGCCCTTTCCTCCAGCTCAGTGCTGCATTCCTCATTCCTGCAAAGAAAGAAAGAATGGAGGGATGAACAAATGAGGTTTTACAGCCTGTCAGCTTCCATAGGCTATGCATGGCCACTGATTAAAAACTAAAAACAAGCTCAAACTGGTTATTTATAGCTGAGCAAGTTGAGCCCGATTTCCCTAGTCATTCACCTCTAGTGAACTGCACAAAAAGACATGGTGGGTCTTCTTACCCCCCACCTAGAGGGGTCTTCTCCCCCCTCCCCCCCCCCCAATCCTCACAGTAAGACATGGTGGGTCTTTCTTACCCCCCACCTAGAGGGGTCTTTTATCCCCCCCCCCCCCAATCCTCACAGAAAGTTATGGTGGGTCTTTCTTACCGAGGGCCTACCTGAGGGTGTCCTCCTCCCCCCCCCCCCCCCCCCCCCAATCCTCAACGGTTTCCTGCAAAGACTAAGTGGCACAAAGTTTAACTGCCTGCATTAAAGAGTAAAATCCCCACTGCCAGAAATTACCCTCATTAGCTCACATCTCCTTCAGATACAATGAGCTCATACATGCACCTAAACGAATTAGCTTTCGATGAAAACACACACATATACACCTCTCCCTCCCTCCCTCCCTCCCTCTCCCTCCCTCTCTCTCTCTCCCTCCCTCTCTCCTCTCTCTCTCTCTCTCTCTCTCTCTCTCTCTCTCTCTCTCTCTCTCTCTCTCTCTCTCTCTCACACTCACACACACACACACACATTACAACTCTACTTCTTGCACTTGTTCGTGCTAGATGCTGTCTAACATAACACACAAGCCAGATTAAGAATTTTTTCCTCCCTAATCTGGTGTAGAACTTAGCTAGCCTAGCTGCAGTGACTTGGTGCATCCATCATTTGCGTTCATAGCCTGTGTGGAACATTTCAAAACATGTTTTAAAATCTTGCAACACACATATGCAGGAATCCATGCAGAACATTGAAAGAATTCTGATGATTTGTTGGGCATCATCGAAGGCTTCATCATTCATTGTTGTCATTTTCATTCTAAATACTGGATTTTGGAGGTGGCAAGCCTTTGAGTTTGAAAGTATGTAGTGAACCAGTCACTCTTGAAGGTCATTTTCATAGATCTACACATTCACTTCTCTACACATGTTTACTCTCCTAGTCCTACACATGCTTACTCTCCTAGTCCTACACATGTTTACTTTCCTAGTCCTACACATACTTACTCTCCTAGTCCTACACATGTTTACTCTCCTAGTCCTACACATGTTTACTCTCCTAGTCCTACACATGTTTACTCTCCTAGTCCTACACATGTTTACTCTCCTAGTCCTACACATACTTACTCTCCTAGTCCTACACATGTTTACTCTCCTAGTCCTACACATGTTTACTCTCCTAGTCCTACACATGTTTACTCTCCTAGTCCTACACATGTTTACTCTCCTAGTCCTACACATGTTTACTCTCCTAGTCCTACACATGTTTACTCTCCTAGTCCTACACATGTTTACTCTCCTAGTCCTACACATGTTTACTCTCCTAGTCCTACACATGTTTACTCTCCTAGTCCTACACATGTTTACTCTCCTAGTCCTACACATGTTTACTCTCCTAGTCCTACACATACTTACTCTCCTAGTCCTACACATGCTTACTCTCCTAGTCCTACGCATGTTTACTTTCCTAGTCCTACACATACTTACTCTCCTAGTCCTACACATGTTTACTCTCCTAGTCCTACACATGTTTACTCTCCTAGTCCTACACATACTTACTCTCCTAGTCCTACACATACTTACTCTCCTAGTCCTACACATGCTTACTCTCCTAGTCCTACGCATGTTTACTTTCCTAGTCCTACACATGTTTACTTTCCTAGTCCTACACATGTTTACTCTCCTAGTCCTACACATACTTACTCTCCTAGTCCTACACATGTTTACTCTCCTAGTCCTACACATACTTACTCTCCTAGTCCTACACATGTTTACTCTCCTAGTCCTACACATACTTACTCTCCTAGTCCTACACATGTTTACTCTCCTAGTCCTACACATGTTTACTCTCCTAGTCCTACACATACTTACTCTCCTAGTCCTACACATACTTACTCTCCTAGTCCTACACATGCTTACTCTCCTAGTCCTACGCATGTTTACTTTCCTAGTCCTACACATGTTTACTTTCCTAGTCCTACACATGTTTACTCTCCTAGTCCTACACATACTTACTCTCCTAGTCCTACACATGTTTACTCTCCTAGTCCTACACATACTTACTCTCCTAGTCCTACACATGTTTACTCTCCTAGTCCTACACATACTTACTCTCCTAGTCCTACACATGTTTACTCTCCTAGTCCTACACATGTTTACTCTCCTAGTCCTACACATGTTTACTCTCCTAGTCCTACACATGTTTACTCTCCTAGTCCTACACATGTTTACTCTCCTAGTCCTACACATACTTACTCTCCTAGTCCTACACATGTTTACTCTCCTAGTCCTACACATACTTACTCTCCTAGTCCTACACATGTTTACTCTCCTAGTCCTACACATGTTTACTTTCCTATGCAAGATCCACCAAACAACCCCTACAGGACATCTATGTAAATACACAGGTCAGTACACCATTGAAATTACTCTTAAAGTCATGTAAATCAGTGACCTATTTCATTCCCCAGTCCTGTAAGGATTATGCAATCTGTAGAAAAAATCAGTCAAGTAACAGCCATGTGGGGTGGGTGGCTATGGGCAGTACAGGATTGAGCAGGGTGGGCGGTAATGGGCAGTATAGGATCTTTTTAACTTAAAGAGTTAAGCAGAGTAACACAAAAATAGTCAGAGGTGAAAATGCAAATGATGTACTAGTCATTTAAAGAATGCCAAATGTCTATTTCCTTCTTGAATACAGTTCGACAGAAACGCCATACCGGATCCTGACCCAATTCATGCCTCTATCCACGTATCAGGCTATCAAAATGTAAATCTTCAGCCCTGTGAATTTGACTTGTGCACACACTTGTGCAGATCTATCTAATCCATCTACAGATAGCAAATGGCTGTTTTTCTTGTATGGAGTCCAACAGAAACATGATATTGGATGTTGAAGCAGATTCACATGACAACCCCTACAAGCGATCACAATCATCATCAGATCTACACGGACATCTAGCTAGATCAATCACCTATGTTGGTTTGTTCCCGTCCTTGTCTGACATAAGATTCAACAGAGGAACATGGACTTGTATACATTTGCTAAAAGCAGAACCATTTCCATTCAAGCGAATAAGGCAAATCCTCTGATTTGTACATATATAACTTGGGCAGCCATCTCTGAAGAATATGTGATGTCCCACCATGGAGCGAGTTGCCTTGGCCTCAAACAAAATAGGGCTACAGCCATTCACTGGGTTGGAGCCTCCTTGTCACTTTGGAGATCCTTATCAATAGAAAACAGATTTGTAAGGCCAAAAAAGAAAACAGTTGTGGTTAAAATAACCTGACCCAACCTAACTTTTTCTGCTGACCTTAGACTTTTTTTAATTGTGCAAAAAAACCACGGAAAGAAATTGACGATAATCAACAAATTGTTATTTAAATAGATATAATCTCTTTATTTCATAACCACCTGACACGAACTTCTGCACACAGGTAAACATTATGTCTGACATGTATCTATATCACTCCACATATTATGTGGAATATGATTCTGCAGTCACACAACCAACCATGAAATCTGACATATTCCTGTACAAAGATTTGATCAATATTTCTCTGATGCGACACTTTTTGAGCAGCTGCACAGAGTGAGTAATTCTCTCAGACATCTCCTACATCTGCACGTGAAAGCATTTGTTTCCCTTGTAAATGCAGTTTGAAGGATTAGAATTATCTTACCAACTATCAACCAAATTGCATAGATGAAATTACTCTCCCAAACCTGAAGTTTCTGCTAGATAACAAGATGACAGATTTTGAATTGATATACATAGTTTGTGTGTGTGTGTGTGTGTGTGTGTGTGTGTGTGTGTGTGTAGTGTGTGTGTGTGTGTAGTGTGTGTGTGTGTGTGTGTGTGTGTGTGTAGTGTGTGTGTGTGTGTGTAGTGTGTGTAGTGTGTGTGTGTGTGTGTGTGTGTGTGTGTGTGTGTGTGTGTGTGTGTGTGTGTGTGTGTGTGTGTGTGTGTGTGTGTGTGTGTGTGTGTGTGTGTGTAGTGTGTGTGTGTGTGTGTGTGTGTGTGTGTGTGTGTGTGTGTGTGTGTGTGTGTGTGTGTGTGTGTGTGTGTGTAGTGTGTGTGTTTGTGTGTGTATGTGTGTTTAATACCAGGGCTGGGCAATGTTGAAATCAACAGGTAGCAAAACAAAGCATCAATCAACTGCATCAGACAAAAGAGAGAACAGATTAATGAATGGATGGTTGGATATCTAAGGACTACACTCAAATTATAAAAAACATGCAATCCAACCATATCAATTTGTAAACATGTTCATGTAACAGATCAGCTCAAAAGAGGTGAAGGAAAAACCTGAACAAAAATTAAATATGTAACAAATCATTGAAAGTTGAGAATGAAATTTAAATATATTTTAACCCTTTTCTGACAGATGTCCCCAACTCAAAACTGCAGTTCCTGCCAACTGAAAGATGCAAAAACTTGGGTGGTTTTAGAAAATGTCAATAACAATCTTGTTTGAACTTCAATCACCCATGAAACATTAGGATACAACATAAATGTTTATTGCTTCCATCTACTGTGGCTATGTTGTGCTGGTGGATTCTCAGCCTAAATGAGAATACTTGTTACTTATCACAAAAGGGTTAACAATCTTATCACAGCTTTGGAATCTTACAAGATTTCTGGAAGACTGTTTGACCCACTCCATAAATACCCAAGTTGGGAACACTCCACCACAATATGCTGTATGGTAAGCCTGCACTAAATGACAGAACAGAATGAAGAATTAATGTGGGAGGAAGGTATGGGTGCGATCTCACCTGTCACCATTACAGTGCGCACTGATTTTCCACGTGTCCAAGTGCTGGTGTAGATTGGACATTTCTTTTAAATGACAGAACAGAAGGAAGAGTTAGAGTGGGAGGAAGGTATGGGTGCGATCTCACCTGTCACCATTACACTTTTTTTACAGTGCGCACTGATTTTCCAAGTGTCCAAGTGCTGGTGAAGATTGGACATTTCTTTCTGTGTAATGACCATCCTTCCTTTGATACCGCAACTTTTCTGTTTTGTAGTGTGTGTGTGTGTGTGTGTGTGTGTGTGTGTGTGTGTGCATGTGTGTGTGTGTGCGCGCGCGCGCATGTGTGCATGTATGAGCACATATGTGTACATGTGTATGTGTGTTTATGTGTGTGCAGTAAAATCTTATAGACAGAACACTGAATTAGGTATAAATCATTCCCCAGGCCAGGAAACCTTTCACATTTTGATGTTTCTTTTCTGTTTCACGCAGTTGTTAAATGACACAATACACCACTGAAGGTGAATAAAGATGTCGAACTAGTTGCGGAAGAAAATAAAAAAAACTAACACAGAACACAGAAGCGTAGAATTGGGGTCAGAGAGTACTCACATTTTGGCAAATTCTACTTCTTAAACGAATATTTACCTTACATTTCCTAATGCAAGGAATATTACGAGTCGATTAATTAAGGTCAAATGTGAACTTTATACATACCGTAGATCCAACGTACCTTAAATATTTAACTACTGCTGTATCTTGTGGTTACTCGATAACGATATGTGTTTCGTAGTATAGATACTATTCCGCACGCTTCCTCATACTCGGTCATGCAGTACATGTACCCGGTCCATTCAGAAGCTCAACACCTGGTAAAAACGCGGTTAATCCTCAGACTGTCTGCCCGAGGCTCACAAACAATGATTACATCGGCATGCATTGTTTCACCACATCGCTCTCTCGCTCTAGCCGTCTAGGCAAACTCATTCCGGAAAATCGTGCTCACGTTCATGTGACTTCTGGCAGTTCTGCCATCGAAACAAATTCAACCAGAATCGATGCAAGGGACGACATGGAGTCAGAAAGAAAGGGGAGGGACAGACGGTGAAGTATTTGTGCACAAATGGAAGGATTACCTGTCCACAAGAAGTCGTTAGTTCAGGTAATATTTGTCTTGTGATTCACGGCGAAGCTCCAGGCTGTCACGCTCTGACAATCCTGATTTCTAGGCCTGAAGAGCTCCGTTTTGTTTACGACTCCTCGACTCGTGAGTTTTAGATCTTCCGCTCATGTGAAAAATTACTCTATGCGTTTTAATCTTTGCATTTAAAATGTAGAGTTTCAAGCTCTTTAGAGGGCACTCATACAAGTCCTAAATTTTACATTCATTCGGTAGGTTTCATTGCGCAAGAAATGTCTCCACTTGAGTGTGTAGAGTACTCTCCCTTCGTACGCGTAAGCGTTCCAATTGATAAGTTTGTAGTGACGTGAGTTACCGTAAAGGATTTAGAAATAAACCGCAGGAAACGTGTTTGCACAGTGTGTGTGTGTATGTGTGTGTGTGTGTGTGTGTGTGTGTGTGTGTGTGTGTGAGTGAGAGAGAGAGAGAGAGAGAGAGAGAGAGAGAGAGAGAGAGATCGGAGAGAGAGAGAGGGAGAGAGATCGGAGAGAGAGGGAGAGAGAGAGATCGAAGAGAGATCAGAGAGAGAGAGAGAGAGAGAGAGAGAAAGAGAGAGGGGAGGGGGAGGGAGAGAGATCTCGCAGAGAGAGATCGCAGAGAAAGATCGAGATCGCACAGAAGAGAGAGGATCGGAGAGAGAGATCGAGATCGGAGAGATATCACAGAGATAGATCGAAGAAATAGATATATCGCAGATATATATATATATATATATATATATATATATATATATATATATATATATATATATATATATATATATATATATATCGCAGAGAGAGAGAGAGAGATCGCAGAGAGAGAACGAACGAACGAACGAATGGTTTATTTTTGTGAGGCCACCGGCCCATCACAACTCGGTTACAAATAATATGCCTCATCGGCCACAGCAATACAAATCGCTTCTTGTCTTCTCTTAAACGCATAGTATAGAAACATAGCAACCGTGCGTACTGCTTTTGGCTCTTCCAGTGACAAGAGTGTCTTAACATCACATGAATTGGTATTCGTCGCCAACTTGGAAAAGTACATTCGTCGCAGATCTTCATAGACAGGACATGCAAATAACAAATGCTTTTCACTTTCGTCATCTTCATAGCAAGCTGGACATAGATAAGCATTTTCAGATCGCTCTTTTGCAAATCTATACTTGTGAGTGAACAAGTTGCTAAACCCTGTCCTAAAATGGACATACACATCTCGGAAAACTTTTTTATCCAATATATACAAATACTTCTCTCTCATCCAGTCTGTCTTGAAGGATCTGTAGAACTCGTATCTACCACTCCCTGCCAAAGAATTTGTCCATACATTTCTGTATTCAATGATAAGGCGCTTTCTGAACTCTAACAAAAACTTCGGCTCGTTTTGCACATTTTGACTACACCATATATCCGCAAATCCATATCTGTACAATACTTCTTTTACTTTGTCTACCCAATTATCGTAATTTCCTGAGAGAAGCATCATCTTATAAACTTTGTAAGGGTAACGAGTAGCATCCATCTTTAACACACGTAACCAAAATTTAATGACACGTAGCGTTGCATTGATGTACAGTGGATATCTTCCAGTTTCACCATACATCATCAAGTTAGGAGCTTGCGAAGGAACATTAAGAAATCTTTTAATGGCTTGTAGATGTACAGATTCCACTACCGAACAGCTAAATAGGCCCCACAGCTCTGATGTATACAAAAGTACAGGCTGTATCTGCGTAGTAAACATTCTGAAATACACATCCGGTGAAATATTTCCCAATCTTCTTAAGCATTTTGTCAGTTGGATCGTACCTGCTTTTGCTCTACATACAAGATCAGACTGTAACATACTGACTGACAGTCTCGAGGTAAACAATGCTCCAAGATATCTGTATTCATTGACAGTCTCAATTTTCTCTGTACCCAGATACCACTTCTCATGGCTCGCTAAATAACCACCATTTCTGAAGACAATTATTTTTGTTTTTTGTTTATTTATATGAAGACCAACTGTGTCAGAGCCTTCTTTGAGATGATTTAGTTGGTTTTGCAGACCCACAACTGTGTCCGAGATAAGAACAATGTCATCCGCGAACAACAACAGATATATGACCGTAGAGTCAGGCATAAGCTGTATGCCATGCTTCCCATTTTTAATCACAATCTTGGCAACATAGTTCACTAAAAGAGAAAAAAGTATCGGACTCATTTTACACCCCTGTTTCAATCCTCGGGTATATGCAAATGAGTCACTGTAGCGACCGTTGGATCTTACGCAGCTTTGAACATCAAAATACATTGCTTGAAGCATCTGGAGTAATCTCCCTTTCATACCGTAACCTTGAAGGATTTCCCAAAGAACATTTCTATTTATACTATCAAACGCTTTTTTAAAATCTACAAACACGGCATACAATTTTCTATGTCTCGATAGGTATCTATGAATGACAGAATGAAGAACAAAGATATTATCCATCGTCGAATATCCTTTCCTGAAACCTGCCTGCTCTTCACCAATTAAACCGTTACTTTCAGCCCAATCTTGTAACCTGTCACTAATCACAGATGTGAAAACTTTACTAAAAATGCTGGTGATAGAGATGCCTCTATAATTATCTGGGATAGAGGGGTCTCCTCTTTTATAAATAGGAAGTATAATTGATTTTGACCATATTCTTGGAAAACACTTTCTTGTCAACACAGTATTAAACAATTGAACAATTATTGTTAGTACTCTCTCAGGTGTACATTTGAACATTTCTGCCAGCATCTTGTCTTCCCCTGCTACCTTTTTAGTTTTCAGTTTTGCTATGGCACAGCTAACCTCATCATTTGTTATATCACAGTCAAGGGGCGACAACTCGTCAGTTGCTACTGTGAGTACATCATAATCAATTTGCAGTTGTTCAATTGAACCATGACTATATATTTTACCAAAATAATCTTTCCATTCCTCACATGAAATACTACATTGTATAACAGATCTAACATTAAGTTTTCTCACCTGTCTCCAGAACAAAGAGGGGTCACTGATATTTTCTACAAGACACTTAACAGTGTTAACTCTATATGCCTCTTTCTTTGATTTCAACAACTGCTTGTACTCTTTTCTTCTTTCTCTGTACACCTCTTTGTCGCACTCTGCCAATGTGCGGCTATATCTGCGGAGTAATGATCGTAGCAATTTCTTCTTTTCTCTACATTCTCTATCAAACCATGGTTGACCATGCATTGCTCTCCCGAACACAACCGATTTCTCCAATGGTTCAGCAGCTCTTATATAGCAGTCAGTAACAGATTCAGCAATAGTGTTTACATCCATATCAAAATCTAAGTCAGCCGCCACTTCTTCGATGTTACTTTGTAAATTTCTTTTGAACTCATCTTTAAATGTATCATCCCAAACTATTTTACTGCTGACGAAAATTTCTCTTACATTACTCACAATGTCATTTCTGCATTTGAGACATAACTCCAAGCATAAATGGGACGTCAGAACATTTTCTTTCACAGAAAGTGAGGTACAGTAGGGTAACAACTCATTCGAAACCAGAAAGTAGTCGATTACGCTGTTGCCTGTGCTTGAAATGTAGGTAAACTTGCCATTTAAATCTCCAGATATGTTACCATTCAGTATACACAGATCAAAGCCAGCACAGACGGACAACAGTTCATTACCAAAATCGTTTACTGTGTTGTCCTGGGAACAACGGGAATCGTTAAACAAATCACGCATTCTATCAGAAAAGTTGCTACAAGCTTCTACATTATTATTACCAGTGCGAGCATTGAAGTCGCCACAAACCAACAAGGAACAATGAGGGAAGGCTGTTGATAGATGCAACAAACACTGCTCGAGCACTAATATTCCGTTTTGTTCACCCAGTAAGGTATAATACGGAGACCCAGCAGGTGGAATGTACACGCACAACACTATTACATCTTTATCTGACATAAACAGCTGATTGCTAAATCTGAACGCAAGCATGTTGTCATAAATAAGTTCTACCTGCTCAACTGACCCAGCGATGTGGTGTTTTATCAAGCAAACAACACCACCTGACCTTCGTCCTTCTCTCGGATAATTTCCGTGCAGGCGACACACAAACATTTGAATATCTATTTTCAACACTCGTACAAGTTTGAAATAATTCAAACCAAGGTCTCTAAAACAGACACACGAA
>JAWQFJ010021047.1:12500-15000 GCA_034096865.1 Theodoxus fluviatilis | reverse complement strand
TGTCCTCTGTCAGGTTCCAGAGTTGCTTGTTCCAATCAAACACTGTATCACTATCAGTATAGGAGTGTTTACTCGCACTTGTGGAATGCGAGAAACCTACACTTGAACACCAGCAGTTGTTGAAACTCCACCCCACTAGATTCGGTATCTACCCGGATAGACAAATCGCGCTGGGTTGGGTAGAAGGTGAAAGGTGTCCATGCCTCAGGGGAAAGGGGTAGATTTCGCGATAAGCTTCTACATATCCTCCTTTCTCTCCACTGTCTTCCTAGCTTTGGTTCAAGAAAGCAAGTGCGAATGCAGTGCTGGCAAGTCAAGTGAGAGAAATGTGCGTGCTCGCAGACAGGTGTGCCCAACCACTGTCTCGAGCGCACTCACTGAGCTTGGAGAGAATACGTACACACCTGTTTGCATTCACCCACGCAGTCTCCATACACCCACTTGCAGTGCACCCATACGCCCGCGCGCGCGCGCGCACACACACATGCACACAAACACACAACACACACAGACGCACACACAGGCACACACACACACACACACACATACACACACACGCTCACACATACGCATACACATACTTATTAACAAACATCTCACGCGCGCACACGCACACACATGTAAGCACGCAAATAAAGCAACAACAACAACAAAACCCTCATACACACACTTACATACCACAGCATACAAAACACACTCAATACATACGGTAAACACACTTACATACCACAGCACACAAAACACACTCAATACATACGGTACACACACTTACATACCACAGCACACAAAACACACTGTACACGCAATACCCAGCACACAAAACATACAACACACGCTGGTACACACACTTACACACCACAGCACACAAAGCATACAACACACACTGGTACAAACACTTACACAGCACAGCACACAAAACACTTTCAATACAAACGGTACACACACCTACATAACCACAGCATACAAAACACACTGTACACACAATACCCAGCACACAAAACATACAACACACGCTGGTACACACACTTACACACCACAGCACACAAAACACACTCAATACATACGGTACACACACTTACATAACACAGCACACAAAACACACTGTACACACAATACCCAGCACACAAAACATACAACACACGCTGGTACACACACTTACACACCACAGCACACAAAACATACAACACACACTGGTACACACACTTACACACCACAGCACACAAAACGAACAACACACACTGTTACACACACTTACACACCACAGCACACAAAACATACAACACACACTGTTACACACACACTTACACACCACAGCATACAAAACATACAACACACACTGGTACACACACTTACACAGCACATCACACAAAACACAATCAATACATACGGTACACACACTTACATACCACAGCACACAAAACACACCATACACACACTTACATACCCCAGCCCACAAAACATACAACACACGTTGGTACACACATTTACACACCACAGCACACAAAACATACAACTCACACTGGTGCACACACTTACACACCACAGCACACTAAACATACAACACACACTTGTACACACAGGTATATTTCCTGTGCCCGACGGCATCCTGACACCACTTTCCAATGTTGCTACGTAATTTAATGCAACCCCAACGCAAGTTCTATGTGTCACCGTTCCCTTTTGACCTCAAGATGCCTCACCTCCTCCTCCCCCTCCTCCCCCCCTTCCCCCCTCCCTCCCCCCTCCCCCCTCCCCCCCCTCCCACCCCCCCTCCCCCCTCCCCCCCTCCCCCCTCCCCCCTCCCCCCCATCCCCCCTCCCCCCTCCCCCCCTCCCCCCCCCCACCACTCTTTCTCTCACTGTCACCCGAGCTCTTTCCCTCGCCGCAAAGCCACTATTCTTTTACGTTCATATTCCCTGTCTCTCGCCTCATGTCATTGCCCATTCCTGACCTGAATATCTCCACCTAATGGCATTTCCCTGTAAGATGCACACATTCCACTTGTTTGCTTAGAGTTACGACCATTCGTGTGCTTAGGTAAATTTATTACTCTCGTGTGCTGTTACATTTCGCCCCTACCCCACCCCACCCCACCCTTCTGAGTTTGTTCAAATACACCGTCCTAGTCCTTCTCTCAGCATGGCCGTTTTTATCACCAATGCCTAACCCCTTTATTTTTCTTTGTCCAATTTCTCTTCTCAACCTCTTCTCCTTTGTGCACTCCGTGTTTGTCAAGCCCCACCCGAGATGTCGGCTGCACTCCGTGTTTGTCAAGCCCCACCCGAGGTGTAGGCTGCACTCCGTGTTTGTCAAGCCCCACCCGAGATGTCGGCTGCACTCCGTGTTTGTCAAGCCCCACCCGAGATGTCGGCTGCACTCCGTGTGTCAAGCCCCACCCGAGATGTCGGCTGCACTCCGTGTTTGTCAAGCCCCACCCGAGATGTCGGCTGCACTCCGTGTTTGTCAAGCCCCACCCGAGATGTCGGCTGCACTCCGTGTT
>JAWQFJ010021047.1:0-10000 GCA_034096865.1 Theodoxus fluviatilis | reverse complement strand
CTCACAGGAGTCAATCATGTCCGCCATTGTTTCTTCAATTAGCGTAGAAAACACTCATTTGAAGAATTATTGACACACGTACACAAAAAAACCATAACCAAATAAACAGTACGGATTTATTTTAACTCTGTGTTGAGCACATCAATAATTCAATTAAATCGCGACATTATTCTAATCGAGATGTGCGTCGGAGTTCCCGGTGCTAGTCGATTCGGGCCACTGACAGAGATACGTGATGCTACATGGCTACACAGAGATACGTGATGCTACATAGCTCATAGCGTAGCTGAAAGAATCGAGGAGTTTCACTGTATGCGAACACTCAACAACATTTTCACATCAGAGAGACAGAAGCAGCGTGTTTCTCTTGCACCGTGTGCGACGGCTTGAATCAAACGAGCGTATGTCACTGGATAGGAGGGACTTCGAGTGAGGTGGTTATCACCTGTGGAGTTCCTCAAGGGTCAATTCTCGGACCGTTGCTATATTCCATCTACACAGTATCTCTGAGTGCCCTGATTGATAGTCATCATCTGTCATTCCATCTTTACGCAGATGATACTATGTTATTTACAACCTCGAACCCTGACAAAGACTCTTTCGCTGCGGCAAAAGCTTCCATGGAGAGATGTTGCACCGATGTGAAAACATGGATGGTGAAAAGTCGTCTGAAATTAAATGAAGACAAAACAGAATTCATCATCATCGGTTCTAAGGCACATGTTCAGTTGTTCCCAGAAACCAACATCTCCATTTCGGGAGTCGAGGTCCCCTCGTCAAGATGTGTGACATATCTTGGCGTAAAGATCGATGAGCATTTTTCTATGGGGCCACACGTAAGCAGAACGATCTCTTCCTCCTACTGGCAGCTCCGACGTATCTCAAGTATCAGACAATGCCTGACTGAAAAATCGGCCACAACTCTTGTATTGACGTTGGTGATGTCTAATCTTGATTACTGCAATAGCCTTCTGCTAGGTGAAACCCAAGAATATCTCCGAAGACTTCAACAGGTGCAGAACACCGCAGCACGTATAGTGAAACGTCCACCTAGTCGTTCTCACATAACACCCATCCTTCGAGAGCTACACTGGCTGCCTGTCCACCAACGTATTGTGTTCAAAACACTGTGTCATGTGTTCAAGTGCGTTTGGCCCCGCTGTATCTGGTTGAGCTCCTCAAGACTTATAAGCCTGTGAGGGATCTCAGATCTTCGGCGCAGTCATTACTCCATGTGCCACGCTACAACACCAAGAGATCTGGGGAGAGAGCATTCTCGTATGCTGGACCAAAACTCTGGAACGATATCCCAGACAGACTGAGAAAATCTCCTTCAATACAGATTTTCAAGTCACAGCTAAAAACTCTTTTATTCAAAGGGTGAACGTGTTGAGCGCCTTGAGCATGCCTTTGGGTGTGAGATTGGCGCTATATAAGAGCCAAAATACATACATACATACATATATGTATTGATCCAGTGTGAAAGCCATCTATTGAATGACGCGAAACCGCAGATCGCTCCAGTTCACTCACGCAGGCTACCCACTGAGGTAACGGATGTTTGTAGTGGTCGTGGCATTCATAAGGCGCAGCGTGAAGGGTTACAAATGTGCTACCCAGTTCCACCCCGTCCTCCCAAAACAGAACGAAACAGCAATGTTAGACTTAACCTGGCCCCGGTGCCTGGTGGTGATTGGAGAGAGAGAGAGAGAGAGAGAGAGAGAGAGAGAGAGAGAGAGAGAGAGAGAGAGAGAGAGAGAGTCCTTTCACATGACAAATCAATGAAGAATACAAATAAATAAAGCATCAAACCGAATGTTTTCGTTACAACTTCCACGGTCAACCAGAGGCTTGTCCGAGGCTAAGATCTTATGTTTCATAACTTCTGCTTTCTGAGTGTTGAGAGAGAGAGAGAGAGAGAGAGAGAGAGAGAGAGAGAGAGAGAGAGAGAGAGAGAGAGAGAGAGCGCAACTGACCGAAGAGACGGGCAGACAGACAGACAGACAGACAGACAGACAGACAGACAAACTGACAGAAAGGCAGGCATGCGCACTGAGGCATAGACAGAGAGAGAGGGGGAATGGTTGTCCGGTTGAGATAGCATTACGTTGACTGAATAATCTATTCATACACAGGCGAGGGAAGTATTTTGTGTTTTACAGCCAGTTGCTTTCATTGACAAGGATGAATGCATACTCTCCTTTTCTTTAATAGGTGTGCACAGGGGTGAAACTGTTTATGGCTTCCAGTTCCACTTGGAGCATGTGATACTGCATTGACCGAATCTGACTGAACATCTGAGCTATGCAATTGATACTTCTCAGACTATCCCACTCTCACTTGTTTATCGCCAGAACGCAACACAACTCTCTTCATCGCACTACTTTAACCTGCTCTAACATTTCTTGAAGTCCCGCCGCTCCTTGCCCCACGCCGTTCCTCCAGCTTCTACCGGGTATGGCTACCCGCATTTGTCGCCGTCAGTTGATACTCTGCCTGCCTTAGGACTCGCGCCTTTTTGCGCAGTTCCACTCCCCACCCTTGCCACCCATTGTATCTAGGGCCATTCTCACATCCCAACTGTGGTGGGAACAGCCTTGACATTTCAGGCCTTCATCTTCCGCTGCTGGGGTAGATCCCGAGCCTGTCACCTGTTTTGCTCTGTGCTCGTTTGCAGTGGACTGCCTGCCTGCCTGCTGTCCATACGGTATCAACACGATGTTCTAGCTGCCGCCCTAGAGCCAGGTAACTCAGGAAGTTCGTGTGGAGGAAGACTGTATTCAGCGTTGCAGTGCTATTTCGCCTTTTAGTTGTGCGCAATATCCGCGTAACACGTCTCAGAAACGTATGCTCTCTCTCTCTTTCTCTCTCTCTCTCTCTCTCTCTCTCTCTCTCTCTCTCTCTCTCTCTCTCTCTCCTTTTGACCTAATATAACATTTTCAGGCTGATAGCCCGTAAACTTACTTCATTCGTTCGTTTATTTATTCATTCATTCACTATTCTCTCTCCACCCCCACCCATTCTGCGAACCCGAGTATGTAGTGACTGGCGCAGTTCGCAATGAATGCGTAAAGGCCTACGCACACGAGGCAACCAAATCTCTTGCCACTATGCTTGCGGCCGATTGCTTGCCAGGCAATGCTGGAGACTGAGCTCGCACACGCTTCCACTGTGACCTTTCACCTCTCGCCACGTTGTATTTATGGAAGCGTATAAATTCCCGCGCTTGCACTCAAGACGCTCTGCATCTCTCCCCCGAAGGCTTGCCCTAGCATGACTGAAACTTAGAGTGACGATGGCGACAGTACTTCGTCATCTAAGCAAAGTAAAAAGAGAAAAAGATCGTGTTGGTCTCGTTAATGGTTGACAAAACGACCAAGGCATGGTGCCTACTCGTGTCTGCTACAAGAGCTCCTCAACGAGGATCTCAAGGCAACAAGAACTTTCCTTCGAATGAGCCATGAACATTTTCAGGAATTGTTGCAGCTGGTTGGGCCTCAATTAATTAATCAATTTAATCTGAACAGCATTTTCATAACACAGATGCAATTTAAATGTATCGTATTCGTGGTATCAGACAACACTAGCTTTGTACACAATGTCAACAGCGATGCTTCGGCGTGAAGGTGCATTGACCCGCATTTCCATTTTTAAAATGTAGGAGCTTTCACGACCTATTGATGCATTCAACATACAGCTTTGATAAATTAATGCTGTTCATGGCTTACATTTTCTTTGGATGGGGTTTCTAGTATCCCGAAATACAGCGTTTTCTGTGCGAAGCGAAGACATCTCCGCCATTTACTTTTGCGAACAGTCGCGATAACGCGAGAACGAGGCTCTAAAGTCGCCCGGTGATTGGTGGATTCACAGAGAGTGGCTGGAGTGGCACGCCACTGCCCCCAAAACTAGAACAGGTTGAAACACGAGCAACTCAGTTGCTGGTGGCGTGGGAAGTTGCTTGGAATGCCAGTTGCTTTCAACCGACATCGCACACGAAGCAATGTATGGCAAGCAATCGAGTTGCCGGAGTGGAGTTGCCTCGTGTGTGAAGGCCTTAGTAGACTTGACCCCCCGCATTACAGCATTGTGCCAAAAATAGCTCGTTCTGGATTTTCCCTCCACTTTTACAGAAAGCATTCAGTTGCCAAAACTTGTTTCTATTTGAACACAAATAGTTTATGTTATCAAATAAATGCTTGCTTATTGCCCCAACAAGCGTAATATATTAGTTTTGTGCGAAATAGTCTTACTTTAGCGGTGTATGTCAGGGAGCAGAGTGCTACATGTATCCCACAAACTTCTCGTGTGACCTACTATGAATATTCGGGACGGATTAGTTCCATCACGTGATATGAACTGTGCAAGAGACTCTTTCGTCGGCAGGTGAAGTCTCTAGTGGACTAGAATGTCCTCCACCCCTACCCACCACTCCGTCGTTTCCTGACTGACCCCTGGGATGGAATGGACAAACAGTCGTGAATTGATTTACTATGTTTGGAGTATGTTCGTCTGTGTGAGTTTCCTCAGTGTCTGTGCTAAAGTCCGAATTCCTGATCTCAGTGTCTATGCTAACGTATTTGTGATGGCTTTCGGCGTTCATATCTCTTAGGAGTCAGTGGGTGAATTTTAGAATAACAGGTAACTCGTCGATTTACTCTCGCTGCTATTTGATTTTTCATTAAGCCTTCGCTGCTTGTTTGCTGTTTCAACAACCTTGTTCTACATGGATGAAATGAATCTCTAGCTCTGACCAACCACTCACAAACAATATTAGTACAATAAAATAACAATAACAGGCAGCTGTTATTTTCAAAGCGACAACAGCTACTCGATATGACATTTTATTTAATCGCACTAGTTTGTAGATAGTTATAAACTCTCAGCGGAACTTGTCGATCCTTTCTTCATCTGGTCCTTCCGTTACTCTCCCAATCTGAACGTCATTCTGAGATCCGTTGCCTTGGGCAAAGGCTGTTGTTAATATGTTGACTCCAGCCAAAATACAAGCTACAGCAAAATGTTGTTATGTTGTACTGTAATTTGGGGATTATCTTCAGCCGTGGTAAGCTCCTAACATAACAACTGGCATTCTCTGGAGACAGAGATCAAATCCCCTGAAGACGGAGTGTGGCTGCCTATATGGCGGGGTGTTCAAAAACAGTCACACACGCAATCATCTCACCTCACTTGGGTGATCCTGGGAGTGTTTAGCCCAGGTACGCAACAACAACAACAACAACAACAACACTGAGATCAGTTCCAGGTCGGGACAGTTCTCCGCATGTCAGCTCGTGTTCTCATGAGCCAGGAAGAGTCAGCGTCCTCCAAATCTCCACCCTGACATTGGTGAACAAACCAGAATCAAACATTTACTCTTCTCTTCGCAGACGTTGTAGAACTCATCCACTCTTGTGGCGCCTACTCCTCCCGTACCCGTGGATTGTCCAGAGTGGGTGTAGCCCGTCGTGACCAGCCGTGTGTGTCTTTGTGTTACGCTTGAGAGGTCAGTAACCCGGCCCGCATGCTTAGAGCAGAAAGGATACAGAGAGCGCGGAGGGTGGATTCCCTGTAAAGACCCAGAGAGCGGTGAAGAATGCGCCAAGAGGAGTGTGACCTATTAGTGGCGCTGAAATGGTCGAAGTCGGAAACATTCGCGGACACTGTACCCGACCGGACAGAGTACCTCAGTTTGAAATCTCGGCATTTGAACGAGAACGAGACCGCACCCGCCACTCCGCCTGACTGACGTCGCACGTCCGGGGAGTTATGCTAAGATCCAGCCGCGTTAATGTATCTGCGTTTTGTGACAAACGTCTTGCTCGGCGGTACTGTACTTCATGCACCTTAACGGTGCGCGTGATTCGGGTGTAATCTCAAGCTTAACGACGTTTATTGGCGCTGCTGAAATCGTCGAAGTCGGAAACATTCGGAACGTCGTTAAGCTTAAGATTAGTAATTAAGATTACACCCGAATCACGCGGACCGTTAAGGTGCATGGAGTACAGTACCGCCGAGAAAGACGTTTGTCACAAAACGCAGATACATTAACGCTCCCGGATCTTAGCATAACTCCCCGGGCGTGCGAAGTCAGTCAGGCGGAGTGGCGGGTGCGGTCTCAGCTGAGCGCTCTCATCGGTGTGTCACGTGACTGTAAGGACGAGATTTCAAACTGGGGTACTCTGTCCGATGGGTACAGTGTCCGCGAATGTTTCCGACTTCGACCATTTCAGCATTAGTGGCAGTGGCCACAGCTTGAGCCTCTGTTGATATGTGAATGAATGGACAGTTGGGTGGATGAGTCTTAGCGCTGAGTAGGCTGTTAAGGGCATTGACTACCCATATCACTGGTGTTGATTGTGATTTGAGAGGGCACAACTTATTTTCCATGTGAAACGCCTATTACCAATCAGGCAGGAAGTCGCAGTGGCGGTGTCTTTACCCTTGTCCCACATAAGGGTGGGGGGTAGGGATGGAGGTGTTTCTGTTGTTGTAAGGAGAGGGATGGCTGAATTTACTTTCCTCGTGTTTCGGTAGTCTATTATCCTAAAGGTGACCTGCGCTTCAACCTCCATGTGGACAAATCATATGCTGTCGGCTGTGGTGGCGATTTCCTGCATCTCGTACACGAATGGTTTACGGTCCAAAGACTGGTACTCAGACGCGCTGTTGACAACGTTTTGATGATGTGTGTTACAAGACTTGTATTGTTAGTGTAATATGTCAACGACCTCGTGATTGTAGACTCGTTGTGTTCGAGACATAGAGTCCTTCCTTTGCTCGTTGTTTCGCCGTGCATATTGAAGTTCCTGTATCCCCTGTACTTTGTATTTGCTAGGCTTCTGTTGCGTCTGCTATAAAGACTGCTTTACTTCACCTCTACCTCTTTCATCTGATTCAGCTTATTTGTCTTCTTTTCCTCATCCACCACTACCTTTGCTTCTACACCTCGTCTGGTTTCCCCTGCTCCTGCTCCTTCTCTTGTTCCTGCTCTTGCTCCTCTTTTTTCTCGCTGTTGCATCTGCACCTGCTTCTCCTCACCCTGACCACCATGAGAACAAGGGCATTCTGTAGATTGTGAATTCCTGCTTTTCATGCCATGTAGTAAGGGTTCGCGTGTGAAGCACCTCGGGGCATTAACATGAACGTGAGTCCCGTTGTGTGCCGGGACAACTAGAGCGCGTTACTATTTGAACTGGCTCAAAGAAGGTAAAGCTCGAGGATCCGAGCATTGATGGTCACTATTAGTGACATACGTATGCAGCCTTCACACCAGACAGTCAACGGGCCTGATGATGGGCAAAGGTTATGCCAGGGTTGGGGACTGGCTTCAGCAAAGACAGGCGACAACAGCGGGTAGCATTCAGTGTCCGTCACCCTCTGTGAAGGCGACACAGGGGCGTCCTTAACTGTCGACAGGCGTCAGTCCTAGAGAGCCTTTAGAGTTGCCTGATCATGTCACGCAGGTGGTAGATTTGTTTCAGGTGACTGACGTTTAGAGAGGTCGTTGCCTGCCCCCCCCCCTCTCTCTCTCTCTCTCTCTCTCTCTCTCTCTCTCTCTCTCTCTCTCTCTCTCTCTCTCTCTCTGACACTCACACACACACACACACACACACACACACACACACACACACACACACACACACATACTATCACAGTGCCTCTCACTCTGCATTTCTCTGACCTCTCTCTGTGCCTCTCTCTGTGTGTCTGTCTCTCTCTGTGTCTGGTGTCTGTCTCTCTCTGTATGCCTCTCTCTGTCTCTCTCTGTGTCTGTCTGTCTCTGTCTGTCTGTCTGTCTGTCTGTCTGTCTCTCTCTCTCTCTCTCTCTCTCTCTCTCTCTCTCTATTTGTCTGTGTCTGTCTCTGTCTGACTGACTATCTGACTGTGTGCTTGTCTCTGTCTGACTGTCTGTCTGTCTGTCTCTGCCTGACTGTCTGTCTGTCTGTCCGTCCTACCGTCCTACCGTCCGTCCATCCGTCCGTCCGTCCGTCCGTCCGTCCGTCCCTCTCTCTCTCTCTCTCTCTCTCTCTCTCTCTCTCTCTCTCTCTCTCTCTCTCTCTCTCTCCTTTTCCCTCCCTGTTCCTTCTCTCTCAACTTTTAAAACATCACTGCCTCTTCTGTTTGCTAACCCATTACATCATTTTGACTTTCCCTTATTGTGTAGAGGCTAGGTTTGAAAATGCAGGCAGCCTACGATCTTTGTAGCTTGTCAACGTTTTAGATCTTGGTGCATAGAGAATTAACATATGTTCGTCATTATCACCGTTGGAGGTGCTTGAATTTATTTTCCTCTTCCCTGTATAGCCTGTCTGGAATATTCCCTTCGCAAGCGTGTGCTAAAATGACAGCAAGCACCGAGAGGTATTTTCATCGACGGACCTTGCATAATTTCACAGAGAACCGTAAACACACATGGGCTGTACGAGAATGTTCATCCCGTTTTGTGTTGGGGTGCTCCAGAATTTAAAACGATCTTCAAAACAGCCTGTTTATTGTGTGGCGTGCATGTACACAAACGTCGGTTATGTAGTGATTGCAATACTGATAACCTCATAATTATATATTTGGGCACCCCCTATTGATTGCAGGGTAAGAATAGATCCACCGCGTCACCCTACTCGATTCGTAACAGGCGAATAACCATGGACCTCGTGACTTGACCTACTCTTACTCTTACCAACCTACGAGGGTTGATACGCCGTAAACTCCATTCACCCCTCATCAGATATTCCGGGCAACGACTAGATGGACAGTAAGGCTTCATCCACTGTGGCGAATGATGAACACTGTCATATGCCTTCAGGCGGTGCATAAGAATATCGACGTCTCGCTTGGTCAATCCCTAGCACAGTTCCGACCCAACGCCCAAACGGTTAGGTCCTTGTGGTTGCCAAGAGGCAATCGATCTATTGATCTTGTGCCAGGCAGTCCGTTGAGTAGAGCAAGGAGTATGCTGCGGTAGGTATAAAACCCGGGGTGTCTGGCAGTTGCTTCCTCAGCTGCCACGTACTTCTTGTACTGAAACTGAGAGATGCACTTTTCTTCACTGCTGGCTGCCTTGATGAAAATCGTGGTTTGCTTTATCATTTACCCAATGAGGGGATATATACATCTGCCAAGTATTCACTATATAATTAGTATTTCAGTTAAGAAAAGTGGTCGATATGTTGATTCCAATTTAGTTTTCACCTTCGCTCATTCCTGTTTTTGTTTTAAATACCGCCTTTACATACGCGCCTGTGTATTGTGATGCCATTGTGCGCATCTGTTTGTCGTAAGTTTTGTGCTCATTTTCGAATAAATATGCAATTCTCTGTGTTAGAGCCGTGCGTGCGTGCATGTTTGCACGTGTATGTGCGTGTGAGTGGGCGCGTGTGTGTTTGTATGTGCGCACGTGCTTTAGTGCTTACTCTGCATGCAGAAAGTTATTTTAAAGACTGGGTTTGTTGCATTATATCTTTCTTGCAAAAACCATGTGTTGATAGCATACTCCGTCGCTGTGTAGTTGTGGCCTTTGACATCTTCGCAGCGTTAGTGTGCCTGTTGACCTGAACCTTCCATCTCGGGCTGTGTGATAGATGTTGATCTTTTTCGATTGTGTCTCTTAATGTCTTTGCATTTCTTATGGATGTTTCCTCGCCGTTTTATTTCTCTTTTTGACGTAGGAATTTATCCTAGTGGTCGTGGTGAATGGATGTTATAAATGTCAGGCTGGTGTTTTGTCGTGTGTTGATACCGCCTCGTGAATACCGATTTCTCTACTGTACATCAGTAATCGGCGTACCCTTTTTTCCCCCTAGAACACGAAGACTGTTAGCTTGGTTTGGCTCTCGGTGAACATTTCTTTGGTTCTTATGTCAAGCAAATGAACCTTTATCCTGTAATGGGGTCAGGCCGCAATGCTTTTTTTCTTTACAAGAAATAAAATCCCATATGTTTGCTTGGAAGTCCTTTTGCTAAATCAGAGCTATGGGTAAGCGTGCGTGCCTGAAGACTG
>JAWQFJ010021046.1:0-55000 GCA_034096865.1 Theodoxus fluviatilis | reverse complement strand
GGCGGTAAGGTGCCGGGGTAGCTCGACCTGTACGCCATTAATTGTGCCAGGCGGTAAGGTGCCGGGGTAGCTCGACCTGTCCGCCATTGTGCCAGGCGGTTAGGTGCCAGGGTAGCTCGACCTGTACGCCATTGTGCCAGGGTAGCTCGACCTGTCCGCCATTGTGCCAGGCGGTAAGGTGCCGGGGTAGCTCGACCTGTCCGCCATTGTGCCAGGCGGTAAGGTGCCGGGGTAGCTCGACCTGTACGCCATTGTGCCAGGGTAGCTCGACCTGTGCGCCATTGTGCCAGGCGGTTAGGTGCCGTGGTAGCTCGACCTGTACGCCATTGTGCCAGGCGGTTAGGTGCCGGGGTAGCTCGACCTGTCCGCCATTGTGCCAGGCGGTAAGGTGCCGGGGTAGCTCGACCTGTACGCCATTGTGCCAGGGTAGCTCGACCTGTACGCCATTGTGCCAGGCGGTAAGGTGCCGGGGTAGCTCGACCTGTCCGCCATTGGGCCAGGCGGTAAGGTGCCGGGGTAGCTCGACCTGTCCGCCATTGTGCCAGGCGGTAAGGTGCCAGGGTAGCTCGACCTGTACGCCATTCTGCTAGGGTAGCTCGACCTGTACGCGATCGTGCCAGGGTTGCTCGACCTGTACGCCATTGTGCCAGGCGGTTAGGGGCCGAGGTAGCTCGACCTGTACGCCATTGTGCCAGGGTAGCTCGACCTGTCCACCATTGTGCCAGGCAGTAAGGTGCCGGGGTAGCTCGACCTGTCCGCCATTGTGCCAGGCGGTTAGGGGCCGAGGTAGCTCGACCTGTACGCCATTGTGCCAGGGTAGCTCGACCTGTACGCCATTGTGCCAGGGTAGCTCGACCTGTACGCCATTGTGCCAGGGTAGCTCGACCTGTACGCCATTGTGCCAGGCGGTTAGGGGCCGTGGTAGCTCGACCTGTACGCCATTGTGCCAGGGTAGCTCGACCTGTACGCCATTGTGCCAGGCGGTTAGGTGCCGAGGTAGCTCGACCTGTACGCCATTGTGCCAGGGTAGGTCGACCTGTACGCCATTGTGCCAGGCGGTTAGGTGCCGAGGTAGCTCGACCTGTCCGCCATTGTGCCAGGGTAGCTCGACCTGTACGCCATTGTGCCAGGGTAGCTCGACCTGTACGCCATTGTGCCAGGGTAGCTCGACCTGTACGCCATTGTGCCAGGCGGTTAGGTGCCGTGGTAGCTCGACCTGTACGCCATTGTGCCAGGCGGTTAGGGGCCGTGGTAGCTCGACCTGTACGCCATTGTGCCAGGCGGTTAGGGGCCGTGGTAGCTCGACCTGTACGCCATTGTGCCAGGGTAGCTCGACCTGTACGCCATTGTGCCAGGCGGTTAGGGGCCGTGGTAGCTCGACCTGTACGCCATTGTGCCAGGGTAGCTCGACCTGTACGCCATTGTGCCAGGCGGTTAGGGGCCGTGGTAGCTCGACCTGTACGCCATTGTGCCAGGCGGTTAGGTGCCGTGGTAGCTCGACCTGTCCGCCATTGTGCCAGGCGGTTAGGGCCAGGGTAGCTCGACCTGTACGCCATTGTGCCAGGCGGTTAGGGCCGTGGTAGCTCGACCTGTACGCCATTGTGCCAGGCGGTTAGGGGCCGGGTAGCTCGACCTGTACGCCATTGTGCCAGGGTAGCTCGACCTGTACGCCATTGTGCCAGGCGGTTAGGTGCCAGGGTAGCTCGACCTGTACGCCATTGTGCCAGGGTAGCTAGCTCGACCTGTACGCCATTGTGCCAGGCGGTTAGGTGCCAGGGTAGCTCGACCTGTACGCCATTGTGCCAGGGTAGCTCGACTTGTACGCCATTGTGCCAGGCGGTTAGGTGCCAGGGTAGCTCGACCTGTACGCCATTGTGCCAGGGTAGCTCGACCTGTACGCCATTGTGCCAGGGTAGCTCGACCTGTACGCCATTGTGCCAGGCGGTTAGGGGCCAGGGTAGCTCGACCTGTACGCCATTGTGCCAGGCGGTTAGGTGGCCGTGGTAGCTCGACCTGTACGCCATTGTGCCAGGCGGTTAGGGGCCGAGGTAGCTCGACCTGTACGCCATTGTGCCAGGGTAGCTCGACCTGTACGCCATTGTGCCAGGCGGTTAGGGGCCGAGGTAGCTCGACCTGTACGCCATTGTGCCAGGCGGTTAGGTGCCAGGGTAGCTCGACCTGTACGCCATTGTGCCAGGTTGTTAGGGGCCGTGGTAGCTCGACCTGTACGCCATTGTGCCAGGCGGTTAGGTGCCAGGGTAGCTCGACCTGTACGCCATTGTGCCAGATGGTTAGGGGCCGTAGTAGCTCGACCTGTACGCCATTGTGCCAGGGTACCTCGACTTGTACGCCATTGTGCCAGGGTAGCTCGACCTGTACGCCATTAATTGTGCCAGGCGGTAAGGTGCCAGGGTAGCTCGACCTGTACGCCATTGTGCCAGGCGGTAAGGTGCCGGGGTAGCTCGACCTGTACGCCATTAATTGTGCCAGGCGGTAAGGTGCCGGGGTAGCTCGACCTGTACGCCATTAATTGTGCCAGGCGGTAAGGTGCCGGGGTAGCTCGACATGTACGCCATTGTGCCAGGCGGTAAGGTGCCGGGGTAGCTCGACCTGTCCGCCATTGTGCCAGGCGGTAAGGTGCCGGGGTAGCTCGACCTGTCCGCCATTGTGCCAGGCGTAAAGGTGCCGGGGTAGCTCGACCTGTACGCCATTAATTGTGCCAGGCGGTAAGGTGCCGGGGTAGCTCGACCTGTACGCCATTAATTGTGCCAGGCGGTAAGGTGCCGGGGTAGCTCGACCTGTCCGCCATTGTGCCAGGCGGTTAGGTGCCAGGGTAGCTCGACCTGTACGCCATTGTGCCAGGGTAGCTCGACCTGTCCGCCATTGTGCCAGGCGGTAAGGTGCCGGGGTAGCTCGACCTGTCCGCCATTGTGCCAGGCGGTAAGGTGCCGGGGTAGCTCGACCTGTTCGCCATTGTGCCAGGGTAGCTCGACCTGTGCGCCATTCTGCCAGGCGGTTAGGTGCCGTGGTAGCTCGACCTGTACGCCATTGTGCCAGGCGGTAAGGTGCCGGGGGAGCTCGACCTGTCCGCCATTGTGCCAGGCGGTTAGGTGCCGGGGTAGCTCGACCTGTACGCCATTGTGCCAGGGTAGCTCGACCTGTACGCCATTGTGCCAGGCGGTTAGGTGCCGGGGTAGCTCGACCTGTCCGCCATTGTGCCAGGCGGTAAGGTGCCGGGGTAGCTCGACCTGTCCGCCATTGTGCCAGGCGGTAAGGTGCCAGGGTAGCTCGACCTGTACGCCATTCTGCTAGGGTAGCTCGACCTGTACGCGATCGTGCCAGGGTTGCTCGACCTGTACGCCATTGTGCCAGGCGGTTAGGGGCCGAGGTAGCTCGACCTGTACGCCATTGTGCCAGGGTAGCTCGACCTGTCCGCCATTGTGCCAGGCGGTTAGGTGCCGGGGTAGCTCGACCTGTCCGCCATTGTGCCAGGCGGTTAGGGGCCGAGGTAGCTCGACCTGTACGCCATTGTGCCAGGGTAGCTCGACCTGTACGCCATTGTGCCAGGGTAGCTCGACCTGTACGCCATTGTGCCAGGGTAGCTCGACCTGTACGCCATTGTGCCAGGCGGTTAGGGGCCGTGGTAGCTCGACCTGTACGCCATTGTGCCAGGGTAGCTCGACCTGTACGCCATTGTGCCAGGCGGTTAGGTGCCGGGGTAGCTCGACCTGTACGCCATTGTGCCAGGGTAGGTCGACCTGTACGCCATTGTGCCAGGCGGTAAGGTGCCGAGGTAGCTCGACCTGTCCGCCATTGTGCCAGGGTAGCTCGACCTGTACGCCATTGTGCCAGGGTAGCTCGACCTGTACGCCATTGTGCCAGGGTAGCTCGACCTGTACGCCATTGTGCCAGGGTAGCTCGACCTGTACGCCATTGTGCCAGGGTAGCTCGACCTGTACGCCATTGTGCCAGGCGGTTAGGGGCCGTGGTAGCTCGACCTGTACGCCATTGTGCCAGGCGGTTAGGGGCCGTGGTAGCTCGACCTGTACGCCATTGTGCCAGGGTAGCTCGACCTGTACGCCATTGTGCCAGTGTAGCTCGACCTGTACGCCATTGTGCCAGGGTAGCTCGACCTGTACGCCATTGTGCCAGGCGGTTAGGGGCCGTGGTAGCTCGACCTGTACGCCATTGTGCCAGGCGGTTAGGGGCCGTGGTAGCTCGACCTGTACGCCATTGTGCCAGGCGGTTAGGGGCCGTGGTAGCTCGACCTGTACGCCATTGTGCCGGGCTGTTAGGGGCCGTGGTAGCTCGACCTGTACGCCATTGTGCCAGGCGGTTAGAAGCCGTGGTTGCTCGACCGTTACGCCATTGTGCCAGGGTAGCTCGACTTGTACGCCATTGTGCCAGGCGGTTAGGTGCCAGGGTAGCTCGACCTGTACGCCATTGTGCCAGGGTAGCTCGACCTGTACGCCATTGTGCCAGGCGGTTAGGTGCCAGGGTAGCTCGACCTGTACGCCATTGTGCCAGGGTAGCTCGACTTGTACGCCATTGTGCCAGGCGGTTAGGTGCCAGGGTAGCTCGACCTGTACGCCATTGTGCCAGGGTAGCTCGACCTGTACGCCATTGTGCCAGGGTAGCTCGACCTGTACGCCATCGTGCCTGGCGGTTAGGGGCCAGGGTAGCTCGACCTGTACGCCATTGTGCCAGGCGGTTAGGTGCCGTGGTAGCTCGACCTGTACGCCATTGTGCCAGGCGGTTAGGGGCCGAGGTAGCTCGACCTGTACGCCATTGTGCCAGGGTAGCTCGACCTGTACGCCATTGTGCCAGGCGGTTAGGGGCCGAGGTAGCTCGACCTGTACGCCATTGTGCCAGGCGGTTAGGTGCCAGGGTAGCTCGACCTGTACGCCATTGTGCCAGGCGGTTAGGGCCGTGGTAGCTCGACCTGTACGCCATTGTGCCAGGCGGTTAGGGGCCGAGGTAGCTCGACCTGTACGCCATTGTGCCAGGCGGTTAGGGGCCGTGGTAGCTCGACCTGTACGCCATTGTGCCAGGCGGTTAGGGGCCGTGGTAGCTCGACCTGTCCGCCATTGTGCCAGGGTAGCTCGACCTGTGCGCCATTGTGCCAGGGTAGCTCGACCTGTACGCCATTGTGCCAGGCGGTTAGGGGCTGGGGTAGCTCGACCTGTACGCCATTGTGGTAGGGTAGCTCGACCTGTGCGCCATTGTGCCAGGGTAGCTCGACCTGTACGCCATTGTGCCAGGCGGTTAGGTGCCGTGGTAGCTCGACCTCTACGCCATTGTGCCAGGCGGTTAGGGATTGAGGTAGCTCGTCCTGTACGCCATTGTGCCGGGGTAGTTCGACCTGCACGCCATTGTGCCAGGCGGTTAGGTGCCGAGGTAGCTCGACCTGTCCGCCATTGTGCCAGGGTAGCTCGACCTGTACGCCATTGTGCCAGGGTAGCTCGACCTGTACGCCATTGTGCCAGGGTAGCTCGACCTGTCCGCCATTGTGCCAGGCGGTTAGGTGGCGTGGTAGCTCGACCTGTACGCCATTGTGCCAGGGTAGCTCGACCTGTCCGCCATTGTGCCAGGCGGTTAGGTGCCGTGGTAGCTCGACCTGTACGCCATTGTGCCGGGGTAGCTCGACCTGTACGCCATTGTGCCAGGCGGTTAGGTGGCGTGGTAGCTCGACCTGTCCCCCAGTGTGGCAGGCGGTTAGGTGGCGTGGTAGCTCGACCTGTACATTGTGCCAGGGTAGCTCGACCTGTACGCCATTGTGCCAGGCGGTTAGGTGCCGTGGTAGCTCGACCTGTACGCCATTGTGCCAGGGTAGCTCGACCTGTACGCCATAGTGCCAGGGTAGCTCCACATGTACGCCATAGTGCCGAGGTAGCTCGACCTGTACGCCATTCTGCCAGGCGGTTAGGGGCCGGGGTAGCTCGACCTGTACGCCATTGTGCCAGGGTAGCTCGACATGTACGCCATTGTGCCGGGGTAGCGCGACCTGTACGCCATTGTGCCAGGCGGTTAGGTGCTGAGAAGTACGACTGATATTCATCGTCGTCATTTCCGAGAGCGAGTGCCACGTGACACCGACGTGTGTCCGTTTTCTGGTTCGAAAGGCGTCACATGCACGTGGCAGTCACATTTGTACTTCATGTTACGTCATCTGGACCTACGAGTGACGTCCCTTGTTTCCATGGTTACCCACATAAATCCCACACTGCCTTTTACGAGTGACGTCACTTGTTTCCATGGTTTCCAACAGAAATTCCACACTGTCTTTTACGAGTGACGTCACTTGTTTTCATGGTTGCCACGCTGCCTACGAGTGAAGTCACTTGTTGTCATGGTTACCCACAGAAACCCCACACTGCCTTTTGCGAGTAACGTCACTTGTTGTCATGGTTACCCACAGAAACCCCACACTGCCTTTTGCGAGTAACGTCACTTGTTGTCATGGGTACCCCCAGAAACCCCACACTGCCTTTTGCGAATGACGTCTCTTGTTGTCCTGGTTACCCACAGAAATCCCACACTGCCTACGAGTGACGTCACTTGTTTCCATGGTTACCCACAGAAATCCCACACTGCCTACGAGTGACGTCACTTGTTGTCATGGTTACCCACAAAAATTTCACACTGCCTACGAGTGACGTCACTTGTTGTCATGGTTACCCACAAAAATCCCACACTGCCTACGAGTGACGTCACGTGTTGTCATGGTTACCCACAGAAATCCCACACTGCCTACGAGTGACGTCACTTGTTGTCATGGTTACCCACAGAAATCCCACACTGCCTACGAGTGACGTCACTTGTTGTCATGGTTACCCACAGAAATCCCACACTGCCTACGAGTGACGTCACTTGTTGTCATGGTTACCCACAGAAATCCCACACTGCCTACGAGTGACGTCACTTGTTGTCATGGTTACCCACAGAAATCCCACACTGCCTACGAGTGACGTCACTTGTTGTCATGGTTACCCACAGAAATCCCACACTGCCTACGAGTGACGTCACTTGTTGTCATGGTTACCCACAGAAATCCCACACTGCCTACGAGTGACGTCACTTGTTGTCATGGTTACCCACAGAAATCCCACACTGCCTACGAGTGACGTCACTTGTTGTCATGGTTACCCACAGAAATCCCACACTGCCTACGAGTGAAGTCACTTGTTGTCATGGTTACCCACAGAA
The DNA here is from genome assembly GCA_034096865.1 of Theodoxus fluviatilis. Taxonomy (NCBI): domain Eukaryota; kingdom Metazoa; phylum Mollusca; class Gastropoda; order Cycloneritida; family Neritidae; genus Theodoxus; species Theodoxus fluviatilis. Next base: position 47,794 of record JAWQFJ010021046.1, on the reverse strand, counting down.
ATCCCACACTGCCTACGAGTGAAGTCACTTGTTGTCATGGTTACCCACAGAAATCCCACACTGCCTACGAGTGACGTCACTTGTTGTCATGGTTACCCACAGAAATCCCACACTGCCTACGAGTGACGTCACTTGTTGTCATGGTTACCCACAGAAATCCCACACTGCCTACGAGTGACGTCACTTGTTGTCATGGTTACCCACAGAAATCCCACACTGCCTACGAGTGACGTCACTTGTTGTCATGGTTACACACAGAAAGCCCACACTGCCTACGAGTGACGTCACTTGTTGTCATGGTTACCCACAGAAAGCCCACACTGCCTACGAGTGACGTCACTTGTTGTCATGGTTACCCACAGAAAGCCCACACTGCCTACGAGTGAAGTCACTTGTTGTCATGGTTACCCACAGAAATCCCACTCTGCCTACGTGTGAAGTCAGTTGTTGTCATGGTTACCCACAGAAATCCCACACTGCCTACGAGTGACGTCACTTGTTGTCATGGTTACCCACAGAAATCCCACACTGCCTACGAGTGAAGTCAGTTGTTGTCATGGTTACCCACAGAAATCCCACACTGCCTACGAGTGACGTCACATGTTGTCATGGTTACCCACAGAAATCCCACACTGCCTACGTGTGAAGTCAGTTGTTGTCATGGTTACCCACAGAAATCCCACACTGCCTACGAGTGACGTCACATGTTGTCATGGTTACCCACAGAAATCCCACACTGCCTACGAGTGACGTCACTTGTTGTCATGGATACATACAGAAAGCCCACACTGCCTACGAGTGACGTCACTTGTTGTCATGGTTACCCACAGAAATCCCACACTGCCTACGAGTGAAGTCACTTGTTGTCATGGTTACCCATAGAAATCCCACACTGACTACGAGTAACGTCACTTGTTGTCATGGTTACTCACAGAAATCCCACACTGCCTACGAGTGACGTCACTTGTTGTCATGGTTACCCACAGAAATCCCACACTGCCTACGAGTGACGTCACTTGTTGTCATGGTTACCCACAGAAATCCCACTCTGCCTACGTGTGAAGTCAGTTGTTGTCATGGTTACCCACAGAAATCCCACACTGCCTACGAGTGACGTCACATGTTGTCATGGTTTCCCACAGAAATCCCACACTGCCTACGAGGGAAGTCAGTTGTTGTCATGGTTACTCACAGAAATCCCACACTGCCTACGAGTGACGTTACTTGTTGTCATGGTTACCCACAGAAATCCCACACTGCCTACGAGGGAAGTCAGTTGTTGTCATGGTTACCCACAGAAATCCCACACTGCCTACGAGTGACGTCACATGTTGTCATGGTTACCCACAGAAATCCCACACTGCCTACGAGTGAAGTCACTTGTTGTCATGGTTACCCACAGAAATCCCACACTGCCTACGAGTGACGTCACTTGTTGTCATGGTTACTCACAGAAATCCCACACTGCCTACGAGTGACGTCACTTGTTGTCATGGTTACCCACAGAAATCCCACACTGCCTACGAGTTATGTCACTTGTTGTCATGGTTACCCACACAAATCCCACACTGCCTACGAGTGACGTCAGTTGTTGTCATGGTTACCCACAGAAATCCCACACTGCCTACGAGTGACGTCACATGTTGTCATGGTTACCCACAGAAATCCCACACTGCCTACGAGTGACGTCAGTTGTTGTCATGGTTACTCACAGAAATCCCACACTGCCTACGAGTGACGTCCCTTGTTGTCATGGTTACCCACAGAAATCCCACACTGCCTACGAGTTATGTCACTTGTTGTCATGGTTACCCACACAAATCCCACACTGCCTACGAGTGACGTCACTTGTTGTCATGGTTACCCACAGAAATCCCACACTGCCTACGAGTGACGTCACTTGTTGTCATGGTTACCCACAGAAAGCCCACACTGCCTACGAGTGACGTCACTTGTTGTCATGGTTACCCGCAGAAATCCCACACTGCCTACGAGTGACGTCCCTTGTTGTCATGGTTACCCACAGAAATCCCACACTGCCTACGAGTGACGTCACTTGTTGTCATGGTTACCCGCAGAAATCCCACACTGCCTACGAGTGAAGTCACTTGCTGTCATGGTTACCCACAGAAATCCCACACTGCCTACGAGTGAAGTCACTTGTTGTCATGGTTACCCGCAGAAATCCCACACTGCCTACGAGTGAAGTCACTTGTTGTCATGGTTACCCACAGAAATCCCACACTGCCTACGAGTGACGTCACTTGTTGTCATGGATACATACAGAAAGCCCACACTGCCTACGAGTGACGTCACTTGTTGTCATGGTTACCCACAGAAATCCCACACTGCCTACGAGTGAAGTCACTTGTTGTCATGGTTACCCACAGAAATCCCACACTGCCTACGAGTGACGTTCCTTGTTGTCATGGTTACCCACAGAAATCCCACACTGCCTACGAGTGACGTCACTTGTTGTCATGGTTACCCACAGAAATCCCACACTGCCTACGAGTGAAGTCACTTGTTGTCATGGCTACATACAGAAAGCCCACACTGCCTACGAGTGACGTCACTTGTTGTCATGGTTACCCACAGAAATCCCACACTGCCTACGAGTGAAGTCACTTGTTGTCATGGTTACCCACAGAAATCCCACACTGCCTACGAGTGACGTTCCTTGTTGTCATGGTTACCCACAGAAATCCCACACTGCCTACGAGTGACGTCACTTGTTGTCATGGTTACCCACAGAAATCCCACACTGCCTACGAGTGACGTCACTTGTTGTCATGGTTACCCACAGAAATCCCACACTGCCTACGAGTGACTTCCCTTGTTGTCATGGTTACCCACTGCGAAGCAAAAGTGAGTCTATGTACTCACCCGTTTCGTCCGTCCGGGCGTCCGAGCGTCCGAAAATTTTAACGTTGGATTTTTCTCAAAAACTATTAAGTCTATCAATACCAAATGTGGCATGATGGTGTATGATGACAAGGCCTCAAAAAACATACATAGTGACTTGTCCTTGCTTCAAGGTCAAGGTCGCAGGGGCCATAAATGTTGTCTAAAAAACAGTCATTTTTCCCATTTTCTCAGAAGCTTTTGAGATTGGATACCTGATCTATATATGGTATATAGGGCAAAGTAATTCCTATCTTTTGATACCAGTTTGGTTGACCTTGCTTCAAGGTCAAGGTCACAGGAGCTCTTCAAAGTTGGATTGTATACATATTTTGAAGTGACCTTGACCCTGAACTATGGAAAGTAACTGTTTCAAACTTAATAATTATGTGGGGCACATGTTATACTTTCATCATGAGACACATTTGGTCACATATCATCAAGGTCAAGGTCACTTTGACCCTTATGAAATGTGACCAAAATGGGGTAGTGTACCACTAAAAGTGACCATATCTCATGGTAGAAAGTGCCAATAAGCACCATTGTGCTTCCTATGTCTTGAATTAACAGCTTTGTGTTGCATGACCTTGAATGACCTTGACCTTGGGTCAAGGCCACATGTATTTTGGTAGGAAAAATGTGTAAAGCATTTCTTAGTTTAGTGTATGATGTCATTGCTAGGTGTAGTTCATTGACCTTGACCTTGAAGGTCACCTGAAGGTCAAGGTCATGTAAAGGTCAAGGTCAAGCATGTGAGTCGTATGGGCTTTGCCCTTCTTGTCTATTTTGGGAATCTGATTGATAGTTACTGGAAATTTAATGCCAGAATAGTCAACGCTGTCAACATGTGGCTTGTACTTTGTTACTCGTTCACCATATTTGCCGGCTGGGAACATATAAGCCAAATGGCACCACATGAAGCACTTGTCATCTTTGTTTTGTATATTGATGAGTCCCTGTTTTTAGTGTCTTAATTCTTTTGGCAGTTCTACATAGGAGGAACCTCTGAGTGGTCTGTACACAGCTACATTAATGAAGTGTCCTTCAACCTCATCTACTGTCCACTCAGACCCATGTGAAATCCAGGTATCTATTTTGTTCAAATTGCTGCTGGTATCCAAATTTACATTGTCATTTATAGCTGTTATAGGAAAGCTGCTAAAAAAGGCACTTTGTGTGATGTCAATCTTTGTAAACTTTACTTTTAAAACTACATTGTATTTTATTCCCCTAAATTCATTAGCTTTTGCTCGTAGAAACTGTGTAACAGACTGCTTAGTTTGATCCAACTGTATTTCAGGAGAATTGCTGTTCACAATATCAACAGTGTGACTACTAGTATAGCCTTTCATCGCTCTGTCAGATTCTCTAATTCCCATTTCTTATAATATAGATTTAGAAAATTATTTTCTTTATATAATATATAAGAATGTCTGAAATGATCACACACCCAATTTATGATTTATACCAAGCCAGCCGTGATGGACATATACAACATGCAAGACTTAAAAAAGAGTTTAAGGGTGCCTCTAATAAAAATGGTGACCTAATTGTAAGGGTAAGGCTACAAGAGTGCCCAGACTATTGCTGTTTTCAAGTCCATAGATTTGTTTGGGAATGTTTTAATGGAAAAATTCCTAAAGGAATGAGAGTAGTTCATAAAGATGGTGACACAACTAATAACAGTCTTGACAACTTAATACTTGAAAAACACAGTAAAAATTGCTCACATCTTAAGTATAACCATTATAAACCCTACAAAATCTACGCCACTAATATTGAAATAGGGGAAGCAACAGTCTTTTACAGTTTGTATCAGATACATCAGAATCTTGGTATTCACCCAAACGCTGTCAAAAAAGCTAATAAGGACAAAAAGCCAACAGGTGGCTATTACTTTGAATTTGTTTTATCTCTTATTTGAGAAGTAAGTCTACTTTCTTACGAATATAGTGAGTTACGACTTTGAGGCGTACCCGTTCAATTTATACTTTTTCATATACATTTCAAGTGGTGGTTTGTACAGGTCTGAGCTTTCAAGCTCTTCAATTCTCTTAAATATATCGTTTAAAACAGCTTCATCATTTCGTAACAACCGCACTCTGGTTAACACGATTTTGTATTCTCTATGGCAATGCTTGAGGATTTCCTTCTTCTCACTCAGCTTCAGGTTTTGGCTTATCACCGTTAGAATGATAGGCACTGCAGTCACTCCTGCAACAAACACAGGAACAGCAGGAATCAAGGCTATTATGCCTGATGTTGTGAGGATACCTCCTGTAATAATGAGTGCTTTGTGAATCCCACCCACTGAAAAGAAGAGTAGAAGACAAGCAACCTACTGTTTCTTTCATGAGCAAGTCTGGCCCTGAAGAGGGCCGTTTGGGGGTTGTACTGCCGCCGATGCGGGTAATCACCGCTACAGGATGGAGAGGCAGTGGGTTGGCAGGGGCGTGCAGCGATGCTCTGTATCCTTTTCGGCAAGCTTTCGAAGCTGAGGCTTCTTCATCAGGCCAAAGTAACAAGGCTGGTTGTGGAATGGAAATATATAGTGTGACAAGGGCAGGTGAAACACGTGCAGGGCTGCGAGGCAGTGAGAAGAGTTCAGTGAGGGAAGTCAGAAGGAGTGCTCTGCACCAACATCACCGGACGGGAGAGGCCACAACAGGGTAAGCACTAAAAGGGCGTGCGGGGACAGCTTCATCTATAGTGAGTCAGGAGTCCCAGGTCCCTATTGAGGCCATTCTCGTGGGTACGGAATTTGGAAATGAGTTTGAGCTCAGCCACTCTGCGTCGCTGTAGGTCCGTCTGTCCACCTCTTAGCACACTGACGAGCATGTCAGAGGTGGCGTGGCTTGGGAGATTAAAGTGCTCGGCCACAGGCAGGGGGGAACCGTTCCTGATGGTAGCGCGGTGGCTGTTCATGCGCTGGCAGAGCTGTTGGCTGGTTTCTCCGACATACCATGCGTCCCTGCACCCTCTGCGGCAACGGATGAGGTAGACCACGTGGCTGGAGGAGCAAGAGTACTGGCCCCTTACTTGGTGTGTCACGTGGTCTCTGTACAACCCCCAAACGGCCCTCTTCAGGGAAAGTCTTGCTCATGAAAGAAACCGTCGGTTGCTTGTCTTCTACTCTTCTTTTCAGTAACTGTACAACCGACCCCGGCAGTTAGATACATCCACTGAATCCCACCCAGTAATTTATACCTCTTTCTATATGCAGCAGTCATTCTGGTCAAATAATCGTGTAGTTCATCTACGGTTTTTGGAAACATTATATATTATATTTTATTTTATCAATCTCAATTTTTTGATTGGACACAAAAACATTGGAGTTTTTTGGTTTGATAATAATGTTGTTTATATAATCTGGAATCACGAAAAAATTAACAACTACTGCAATGTTCTTGATTTGTTCAAATGGGACAAGTAAATTGTGGCTTGGATAGCTGTCTGGAAGACCTACAAGCTCACGAGTGCCGCCGGGACTCCAACCTTTAGGGGGGTGAGAAAAAGGAACTTCCTCCTTCCAACTAATAAGATACTTCTCATATGCTACTATTGATGGTGTATGATCAACTTCCACAGTAATATAATTACCTCGCAAAAGCTGTGTGGTTTCTTTATCAAAGACCTTAATAAATCTGAATCTTTTGCCTGTTGGTTTGACTTTACGGTTCGGACGATCAACAAAAAATGGGTCAGTTATGTAATATTCCCCATCAGAATTATGGTATTTTTCGTCTGATGAACTGTAATCACAGGTAGATGGCTAGACAAATTAAAAAGTTCTGAAATTTGGAACCATACTAGTGAAAGGGTGTTTTCTGGGTTGAGCCTGTTGTAGAGTTCAAGGGCAGGATAAAATTGTTGATCTAAGCTAAGCTCTTGCATGAGAAATGTGCCAGGAGGGGGGTCAACACGTTTAAATATGCTCCATATTCCTAAGGTAGACTGAATTCCATACAGATAGTATTTCATTTCTAAGTCATGCAATGGACTGATGGTGTCATAAATGACATGCCCTTTGTGTTTTAAGTATCCTTCTAGATGGCTAGAGAGATAAAACTTATCATTCACTATTTTTATTCTTAAAGGAGGCTTTAAAAGCAGCTCTGAGATAAGATGGCTATCAACTTTCAGCTTTGGAGTTACTTCAATGGTTTTTCTACCTTTTTCAACTACATCAGAGTTTTTGAAAATAACTTTTCTCAGAAATGTATGCACTGTGTCTGTGTTACCCTCAATGACTGATAGTGGCTTTGAGCCTTCGTCGTCTACGTATTTTTTGGTAGCTGCATCATTGTCTTCAGTGGGGGCTCCTATGTTAACTATCTTTTTTGCTTTCATGTCACCATCAAAGCCTGTTTTTGAGTCAACATAAGACTTAGTTGCTGCATCTGCTTGTTCAGTTGGCTCAGCTACATTCACGAGTTTTTTACCGTCTAAATTCAAGTTTCCTTTCATCTTGTTTCTTCCATCAACCGTTAAAAATGTGTTTGATGCTGACTCTGCAAGAGAAGACAACCTTGAGTCTACATATTCTTTATTTGCAGCTTGTTTGTCTTCTGTTGGTTCTGCTAAATTCACAAGTTGTTTGCCATCTAAATCCAAGCGTGCTTCCATCTTATTCGTTCCATCAACCTTTAAAAATGTGTTTTCTGCTGAAAGTGCAAGAGCTGACATTACCCCATCCACATACTGTTTATTTGCAGCTTGTTTGCCTGCTGTGGGATCAGCTAACGAGAAGATTTTGTTGTTTGCCATGTTAAGATTTCCTGTAAGCTCTCCCCCTGACAAAGGAAGATAATTTTGAAGTGCTGCAGCAATGTTTGGGGTAAAATGTTCAGTGGGTTGTTGATGTTGCCTTAACATTGTTCCAAACTTTGTGTAATCCATTTTTATATATTATTATATTATAAATGAATATTTCTACGAACGGAGTAAGTATTGTAAATTGTGATACATGTCATGACCCTCAAGTAAAACACCATTTTCTTGTTCCAGATTGCCACTACATGCTGGTGGGACCTACTGGCCAGGGGAAAACTAATGTCCTGATGAACTTAATATTAAAATACTTCAATGCAGACCAGATTGTCATTCACACCTTAAATCCTCAGCAGGAAAAATACCAACTACTGCAAGATTTCTATGAGTGTGTACATGAATTTGACCCAAACAAACCCAAGAAAAGTACAATAAATCTGCGTAAGCAAATAAAAGAGCTGTCTTGTGGTAACTCAAAATTGTGCGACTTGTTCATAAATTGCTTTATAAGGCTCCTAGAGAATGACAGACTTGGCAGTACCTTTACATTGTGTGAAGATGTTGAGCCAGTGGAAGACCTTGATGACACTGATCAAAAGGTAGTCATATTTGATGATGTAAAAATTGACTCCAAGAATATGAACACTGTTAAGGAGTACTTTTCTCTAAGCAGAAACAAAAACTGTAATTGCTTGTATCTGTGCCAGTCATACTATGATGTTCCAAAATACATTCGAAGAAACACTAAGTGTTTTACGTTGTTCAGCGGGCTGGACAATAAGGATGTGAGGTGTATAGCTCAAGACCACAGTGCTGGGATTACTTCAGATGAGTTTGTTCAAGTGTATCATGCAGCCACAGCAGAACCTTATTCATTCATGGTTTTGGACAAAACAGCAAGACACCCTCCAAAAATGTATAGAAAAGGGTTTGATGGATTTTACAACAAAATACATTAATTAAATTTATCTTGCATTAATATATACTGTAAATTATTGCAATGAGTTTTGAACATATACAAACGGTGAATGAACAAAATGAGCTAATAAAAAAATTCTTAAAAACACAAGAAGTAAACAAAGAACAAGAGTAAGAAAGAAGGGCAAAGCCCAGACAACTCACATGCTTGACCTTGACCTCTACATGACCTTGACCTTCAGGTGACCTTCAAGGTCAACACACTAAACCTAGCAATGACATCATACACTAAGAACTGCTTTACACATTTTCCCTACAAAGTACATGTGACCTTGACCCAAGGTCAAGGTCATCCAAGGTCATGCAGCACAAAGCTGTTAATTCAAGACATAGAAAGCACAATGGTGCTTATTGGCACTTTCTACCATGAGATATGGTCACTTTTAGTGGTTTACTACCCCATTTTGGTCACATTTCATAAGGGTCAAAGTGACCTTCAACTTGATGATATGTGACCAAATGCGCCTCATAATAAAAGCACAACATGCGCCCCACATAATTGTTAAGTTTGAAACAGTTATATTCCATAGTTCAGGGTGAAGGTCACTACAAAATATGTATAAAATCCAAATTTAAAGAGCTCTTGCGACCTTGACTTTGAAACAAGGTCAACCAAAAGGGCATCAAAAGATAGGGTTTACTTTGCCCTATATACCATACATAGGTCAGGTATCCAATCTCAAAAACGTCAGAGAAAATTGGGAAAATGTAAAAAATGGCTGATTTTTAACATTTACGGCCCCTGCGACCTTGACCTTAAAGCAAGGTAAAGTCACTGTGTATGATTTTGTACGCCTTGTCATCATACACTATCATGCCAAAATGGGTGTTGATAGACTTAACAGTCTCCGAGAAAAATCCAACGTTAAAGTTTTTTACAGACGGCAGGACGCCCGGATGACCGGACGCCCAGACGCTTGGACACCAAGACAGACAACACGGGTGACCTAGAATGAAAGTATAACATGTGTAGTACAAAGTTATGAAGTTTGGAAGAGTTATCTTTTATAGTTCGAGGTCAAGGTCACTTCAAAATATGTATACAATCCATTTTTAAAGAGCTTCTGTGACCTTGACCTTGAAGCAAGGTCAAGTCACTATGTATGTTTTTGTACGTCTTGTCATCCTACACCATTATGCCAAATTGGGTGTTGATAGGCTTAATAGTCTCCGAGAAAAATCCTACGTTAAAGTTTTTTACGGACGACAGGACACCCGGCCGCCCGGCCACACGGACGGCCGCCCGGACTTCCGCACGGACGCCCAGACGGCAAACACTGGTGACCTAGTAGCAAAGTATAACATGTGTACTACAATGTTCGGAAGTTTAGAAGAGTTATCTTCCATAGTTAGGGGTCAAGGTCACTTCAAAATATGCTGTTACAAGTAGTAATAAAAGATTTAGAATCTTTACTTTGGCTCGTTAAATGTCTAGGGTAATTTGCATTAACTACTTGTCACCTTCCAATCCACCATTCATACAGTGATGACGTACGTACACAAATGAGGACTGGGATACCGAAATCAAAGTTCAGGAAGAGCTTTAATCAATAATAAACAAATTGGTCATGAGTGAAATTTTCGGCACAATATTTAATAAGTCATGGAGATAATGAAACGCATTGCTAAATAAGATAAACCTTTTCCCAAAATAAACAATACTTAAAAGAAAACGGCTGCCAAGCCATAGTAAACCGGTACTCACATCTCAGACTTGTGGTGGTGTTCAGCCAATCCGCAACGAGCACGCGTGCCCGCTTTCCCAATGAATGAAATTCCACACACACTGAAGGGAGAGGGGATTTTGGATATCCGCTTACGGATGCACTTCACAATATACGACGAAACATGAGATTGCCTCGAAAGGGAGAGGAGGCAGTCGTTATTTCTCAGTTCTCGTAGTGGAGGCTGAGGTCTTGACTTGTACTTGATCCAGGAGATGTAGGAGCTTTGGCGTCAACACGTGGGCAGACGTCCGGTAGGCGAGCAGACGACAAATTCCCTCAGTGGCAGGCAGACGGCAGGCGAGGTAACTTGGGAGGGCGGCGATGCGAGGAGGGCGACGATGCGAGAGATGGTCCGAAACTTTCTCGCAGGAGTCTTCTCTGGCGTGGGAGTATCTCTAGAGACAATTCCTCCATACAGGGAGGACAGGAGGTAGTTCACTTAGGAAAGGGAACTTTTCATAGACGAGAACTCGAGATACCTTAAGCGTTGTCTCTCTCGAGTCCGGAGTGAGGGCAGTCCTCCATTCAGCTCCCGGTCTATACACAGGCACTTGAAGTAGGTTACTGGGCATAGTCCGTCAGTAGACGAAATTTCATCGATTTTCACAGGTAGTTCAACTCATGAACTCTCCTAGACAGGGCGCCGTCCTCACATGGGCTGTCTCTGTGAAAATTCTGCAACGGGCACGCATGTTATTCCATAACACGGGTGTTTTATACAACAGCAAAAGTCTACCTGTTGTCCTCGACCAATCACAGCGTTGGAGGGTGTCTTGATTCATGATATCACACCAAACGACCAATCAACTGTTCACATAACCAGTCAGCTCCCCATTCATCAATAACTGAGCTGTCTCATTAGTCCGTCCCCTAGAAAGTCCACTGCAGATTGGTCAATGGCAGAGTGCGAACCGAGATGAATATAATATTCTCTCAAACGTTCTACTAAGTTCGTTTCTCCATTAGAAGGAAAACAAGTTTCACTGTTCGATTTTCCTTCTAAAACTCCACACACCACACCAATCTCATTATCAACACGGGCTTGGCAGCAATATCAAACTACACTATGGCTTGGCAGATACTTCCCAACCCACTGTATAACATAACCACGACCAACAACAAATGGGAAATATGCGTTTCGTAACATATGCATACAATTCAACTTTAAAGACCTTCTGAGACCTTGACCTTGAAGCAAGGTCAATCAATCTGGTATCAAAAGATTGGGATTACTTTGCCCTATAAACCATATATAGGTCAGGTATCCAATCTTAAAAACTTCAGAGAAAATTGGGAAAATGTGGAAAATGGCTGTTTTTTAGACAACATTTATGGCCCCTGCGACCTTGACCTTGAAGCAAGGTCAAGTGAATATATATGTTTTTGTACGTCTTGTCATCTTACACCATCATGACAAATTGGGTGTTGATAGACTTAATAGTCTCAGAGAAAAATCCAACGTTAAAGTTTTTTTTACAGATGCCCGGACGCCCGGACGCCCGGACAGACGAAAAGGGTGAGTACATAGACTCACTTTTGCTTCGCATGTGAGTCAAAAAGTGGCTGCAACAAAACTTGCTAAGGGAAAGTTCCAACAAGAAGGGCAAAGTCCATACGACTCACATGCTTGACCTTGACCTTTACATGATCTGGACCTTCAGGTGACCCTCAAGGTCAAGGTCAAACAGCTACACCTAGCAATGACATCATACACTAAGAAATGCTTTACACATTTTTCCAACCAAAATACCTGTGGCCTTGACCCAAGGTCAAGATCATTCAAGGTCATGCAACACAAAGCTGTTAATTCAAGTCATAAGATGCAAAATGGTGCTTATTGGCACTTTCTACCATGAGATATGGTCACTTTTAGTGGTTCACTACCCCATTTCGGTCACATTTCATAAGGGTCAAAGTGACCGTGACCTTGATGATATGTAACCAAATGTGTCTCATGATGAAATTATAACATGTGTCCCACATAATTATGAAGTTTGAAAGAGTTATCTTCCATAGTCAGTGTCAAGGTCACTTCAAAATATGTATACAATCCAACTTTGAAGAGCTCCTGTGACCTTGACCTTTAAGCAAGGTATACCAAACTGGTATCAAAAGATAGGACTTACTTTGCCGTATATACCATATATAGGTCATGTACCCAATCTCAAACACTTCAGAGAAAATTGAGAAAATGTGAAAAATGGCTGTTTTTAGACAACATTTATGGCCCCTGCGACCTTGACCTTGAAGCAAGGTTAAGTCACTATCAGTATTTTTTCAGGTCTTGTCATCATACACCATCATGCTACATTTGGTATTGATAGACTTAATAGTCTCCGAGAAAATTCCAATGTTAAAGTTTTTGGACGCCCGGACGCTCGGACGCCCTGACGCCCGGACAGACGAAACGGGTGGGTACATAGACTCACTGTTGCTTCACATGTGAGTCAAAAAGATGTGGTACAGCCTTTCACTAAACCCATTGTAGAAGCAGTTCAAATGCCTCTACAGTCTTCTCTTCCAGATTTACCCCCTCTTCTGCCTTTGCCTCCATCTAAAGAGGCTGTAAATATTGACCTGGATGCAGATATTGATCCTAATGTGCTGGAAAAGTACAAGCTCCCAAAACTTTCTTCCACAATATCAGCTGCTTCAAGAGATACTCGTTTGGGCAGCTTAAAGCTCTTAAATGATGAATCTTTGGAGTTTATTAAGGATCTGGGCAATAAAAAAGGAGGAAAAAGAAAAAATCTAAGCAACAAAAGGAACAGATTCAGTATGACCTAACTAATTTGAAATAACACAGAAAACGAATTAATAGTGTCATTAATGCATTAATTAAAAAGCCTTCTTCAAAGAAAATGCTTGGAATGGGTCTGCCAAGGCATCCATACAAGTTAACAAAAGACTTCATGTTTGGAAATCTTCAGGTTGACCCAACACAGCTGTCTCAAATGAAGCTAGTTGCATATAAAAATGGTAAGAAGGTACTTAGCGAACCTGTTGACTATGATTTCATAGAACTGATTCATAAAAGGTTTAACTCTAAAAAGCAGTACAGCCCAGCAGCTCTTAAAACCTTTAACAAGAAGGGCAAAGCCCATACGACTCACATGATTGACCTTGACCTTTACACGGCCTTGACGTTTACATGACCTTGACCTTCATGTGACCATCAAGGTCAAGGTCAAACAACTAAACCTACCAATGACATCATACACTAAGAACTGCTTTACACATTTTTCCTACCAAAATACATGTGACCTTGACCCAAGGTCAAGGTCATGCAACACAAAGCTGTTAATTCAAGACATAGGAAGCACAATTGTGCTTATTGGCACTTTCTACCATGAGATATGGTCACTTTTAGTGGTACACTACCCCATTTTGGTCACATTTCATAAGGGTCAAAGTGACCTTGACCTTGATGATATGTGACCAAATGTGTCTCATGATAAAAGTATCACATGTGCCCCACATAAGGTTTTAAGTTTGAAACAGTTATATTCCATAGTTCAGGGTCAAGGGTATACAATCCAACTTTGAAGAGCTCCTGTGACCTTGACCTTGAAGCAAGGTCAATCAAACCGGTATCAGAAAATAGGGATTACATTGCCCTATATACCATGTATAAGTGAGGTATCCAATCTCAAAAACTTTAGAGAAAATTGAGAAAATGTGAAAAATGGCTGTTTTTTAGACAACATTTATGGCCCCTGCGACCTTGACCTTGAAGCAAGGTCAAGTCACTATGTATGTTGTTTAAGGCATTGTCATCCTACACCATCATGACAAATTGGGTGTTGATAGACTTAATAGTCTCACAGAAAAATCCAACGTTAAAGTTTTAAACGAACGCCCGGACGCCCGGACGCCCGGACGCCCGGACGCCCGGACGCCCGGAAGCCCGGACGGAGGAAACGGGTGAGTACATAGACTCACTTTTGCTACGCATGTGAGTCAAAAAGTTGGTAGAGCTCTCTGGATTGCCTCTTAACCAAAGGTCCATGAAATTCACAAAAGTTGTTAAGGGTTGTACACCAGATGACTTGGCCAACAGACTGACTGTATTGAATGGAAGTGTAGAAGCAGGAAACATATCCAAGCATGTTACTAATGAAATAGTAGATATCCTCACAAAGCTGTTAAACAGTGACATTATCAGCAAAGAGGATTATAAAACACTTTATGAAAAATACATATAAGCCAATATATTTTATTTGCACAGAATATACATGGAAGAAAAAGTAGTTTTTAGTAGTGCTGCAGCACCTATAGGTTGTGCCTATGACTTTACCATTGACGAAGGTAGACCCCTCTAAACGGTATGACATTGCACTAGAAAAAGCCTTTATTCCAAACACCTGGCATAATGTAAGCCATCATAACAACCAATTTGACTACATTGTATGTCTTGCTATTTACAAATCCTTTAGAATACCTTGTGGTAGGTACACCATTTCTGAACTAAACCACACAATGAAGGAAAAAATTAAGAACAATGGAGACAATCCAGATAATATAGAAATAACCTTAGTTAACCAAAGAGTCAAAGTGGTTGTTCATTGTGGCTATGCGGTGGTATTTGAACATCATGAAAGTGTGGGGAACTTTCTTGGCTTTAAAATGCAAAGAATTTATGACCATGCTTATGGCAAAAAATTTCTTGATCCACTGGTAAAAATTCATTCTTCTAATGGGGGAGTAATTCACTCATTTGTACCTTCATTTGGAAAACTAGTAGAAGCAAGCCCATCATTTGTAAGATACATACCTCTTCAAACAGACAAAATAAGGTTGTTGATCACTGATGAATATGATAAACCAATTATGTTGTGGAATGATGTTTTTTATGTATTCAGAATCAGAGAAAAAGCCTCATTACGTTTATAAAATGTATTAGTATAAAGATGTTTGAAACGATTATATTCTTAGATAGTTCTGGACAGCAATGCCAAAATTTTACCACTTACTTTAGAGAAAACATTGTTCTAAACCCAAGCAAGCAATACAAGATAGCTCTAATCAGTGCTGATCTCTGGTATTCATGGTTCAATGTGACAGAACAAAACAACAAATTTACATATATCGAAAATGACCAGGTTTTAACAATTACCATACCACCCGGTGCATACAACATTCCAGACATAGATAACGAAATACAACAAGAAGGGCAAACCCCATACGACTCACATTCTTGACCTTGACCTTTACATGACTTTGACCTTCAGGTGACCTTGAAGGTCAAGGTCAAACAACTAAACCTAGCAATGACATCATATACTAAGAACTGCTTTACACATTTTCCTACCAAAATACATGTCAAGGTCAAGGTCATCCAAGGTCATGCAACACAAAGCTGTTAATTCAAGACATAGGAAGCACAATGGTGCTTATTGGCACTTTCTACCATGAGATATGGTCACTTTTAGTGGTTCACTACCCCATTTTGGTCACATTTCATAAGGGTCAAAGTGACCTTGACCTTGATGATATTTGACCAAATGTGTCTCACAATGAACGTATAACATGTGTACTACAATTTTATGAAGTTTGGAAGAGTTATCTTTCATAGTTCAGGGTCAGGCTCACTTCAAAATATGTATACAATCCAACTTTAAAGAGCTTCTGTGACCTTGAACTTAAAGCAAGGTCAATCAAACTGGTATCAAAAGATAGGG
This sequence comes from Theodoxus fluviatilis, assembly GCA_034096865.1. Classification (NCBI taxonomy): domain Eukaryota; kingdom Metazoa; phylum Mollusca; class Gastropoda; order Cycloneritida; family Neritidae; genus Theodoxus; species Theodoxus fluviatilis. The sequence continues at coordinate 31,734 of JAWQFJ010021046.1, read as the reverse complement.
ATTACATTGCCCTATGTACCTTATATAGGTCAGGTATCCAATCTTACAAACTTCAGAGCAAATTGGGAAAATGTGAAAAATGGCTGTTTTTTAACATTTATGGCGCCTGCGACCTTGACCTTGAAGCAAGGTCAAGTCACTGTGTACGTTTTGGAACGCCTTGTCATCATACACCATTATTCCAAATTGGGTGTTGATTGTCAAGAGCTGGTAGAGGGTGGTGGCTTGAATCCAACTCTTGATACTATAGTTAAGAAAACACTTCCTACCCCTGGGCTACTTGGGGAAAACGAACACGAAACAAAACACGCAAGCACAGATAAACGAGTAACAAAAGGATTAAATGTGCAGATGAGCAATCGGTAATAATTACGAATATAACTTTTCCCTTCCACAACCCGTCTCCATGACAACAATGAACAACTCCAAGACACCCGTGAACATCACCTCTTCCCAAGTCACAAACTCTCTCCACATCACAAATCCCCAAACCTTCACCTCACAATCCACAAAACCTTTACCACTCAAAAATCACAACCCCTCCACCTTCACAACTCAAAATCACCACCCCTCCACCTTCACAACTCAAAATCACAACCCCTCCACCTTCACAACTCAAAATCACAACCCCTCCACCTTCACCACTCAATATCACAACCCCTCCACCTTCACAACTCAAAATCACAACCCCTCCACCTCACAATCCAACTTCCAAACACTTCACCTCCACAATCCAAATCAGAAACACCTCCCCTCCGCCTTCCCATCACCAATCACACAAAACTCAAGCTAAACCAGATCTGACACTGCTAAAGCCAGGACCTAAAGCCACCCTTCCCACCAGGATCCTGCGATCCGGAGCATCAAGTGCCCCTTCCCACGGCGCTATCTCTGCTAAATAGGAACAACCCAAGGCCGGCACGAGAAAATGAACAAAATCATACTGAACCTGGAACAACTGAACTAATCAACGGCCCCGAGGAGATACTAAAAAAAAGCATGCAAAGCAAATGGAAAATACGGCAACACACCAACCCAGCCCTGCAGCACGTGCACATGGCACTAAGTCTTAATGAACACTCCCAAAAATGTAATTAACCATTTCAAAACCCTGATAACACCTAGCAAACTCCGTGCAAAACAATCAAAAGCCTAACGCTGAACTAAAAGACAGACAAAACCGTTTAAAGGCCCCAAAGCCCCACCCGATAAACTTATTTAAAAAACACATTTTACTCTCGAGTCGTGACATTGATAGACTTAATAGTCTCTGAGAAATATCCAACGTTAAAGTTTTTTACGGACGGCAGGACGCTCGGACGCTCGGACGCCCAGACGCCCGGACGCCCGGACAGACGACACGGCTGACCTAGTATAAAAGTATAACATGTGTACTACAATGTTATGAAGTTCGGAAGAGTTATCCTCCATAGTTCGGTGTCAAGGTCACTTCAAAATATGTATACAATCCAACTTTAAAGAGCTCCTGTCACTATGTATGTTTTTGTACGCCTTGTCATCCTACACCATCATGCCAAACTGGGTGTTGATAGACTTAATACTCATTTAATAGTCTCCGAAAAAATTCCGATGTTAAAGTTTTTTGCGGACGACAGGACACCTGGCCGCCCGGCCACCCGGACGACCGCCCAGACGCCCAGACGAACGACACTGGTGAGGTAGTATGAAAGTATAACATGTGTACTACAATCTTATGAAGTTCGGAAGAGTTATCTTCCATAGTTCAGGGTCAAGGTCACTTCAAAATATGTATACAATCCAACTTTAAAGACCTCCTGTGACCTTGACCTTGAAGCAAGGTCAATCAAATTAATATCAAAAGATAGGGATTACTTTGCCCTATATATCATATATAGGTCAGGTATCCAATCTCAAAAACTTCAGAAAAATTGGTGTGACTTGGGTCACTCTTGTGGATATGTCAACCATTTGTTTGAGTCCAAATATCGAGATGGTAGATTTCCATGTATGCTGGGGTTTGAACAAATCGATGTTGAAATCTCCCATTAGGATTATTTTTTTTGTTGGATTGGGTTACTGTGTCCATCATTGCATTGAAATATTCACACCATGTGGAGGTGGAAGCAGGGTTTCTGTAGAGATAGACGACAAGGATTGAAAATTCTTTTAGAGGCTTCATTTCTAGCCATAAACACTCTATATGTGAAGATTCAAGAGCCGTATGGCAAGAAATATTCCCATGAATGGAATGGTGAATGTATACTGCTATACCAGTTTGGCCTTCGCTTTTAGCATCTTTTCGGATGATGCTATATCCATTAATTTCTACTGCTGTGTCAGGGATATAGGGATTGAGTCTTGTTTCTGATAGACCAAAAACATAGCAATCATATTGGTGTAAAAGAGCACATATGTATGTGACTTTGTTCGGAAGATGATACACGTTTAGGTGGCCTAGTGAAATACCAGACTGCATTATGAAAGGCATGACAAATACAAGAAACGTAAAGAAAATAATCACATTAATGAATGAGAGTAAATATATAGATATAAACAGAAAATCGATATACAAATACCAAAGGGCAAATAGACACAGTAATGAATACAAATACAAATAGTAATAATAATACAATGTTAATATATGTAAATAAGACAATAAAGTTTTACTAATATCAAACATGATATCAACAATTCAGTGTAAATGATCTTATAAAATGGTATACAAGGATCATTTACAATGACCAATCAAAGATTATCTCAAACTGCAAGTCATATGAAGACAATGGAGCTGGTCAGTCAAGGAGACGGAAGAAATCTTTCGGTTTGGGGACGTGTGGACGAAAATTTGACATTACGACACCATATATGCTGGATGAGTGTTGGGATGCCTCCAGTTTATAGGAGGCAAGGGTGGAAGTGATCTGAAGTATGAACAAGAAGGGCAAAGCCCATACGACTCACATGCTTGACCTTGACCTTTACATTACCTTAACCTTCAGGTGACCCTCAAGGTCAAGGTCAAACAACTACACCTACCAATGACATCATACACTAAGAAATGCTTTACACATATTTCCTACCAAAATACCTGTGGCCTTGACCCAAGGTCAAGGTCATCCAAGGTCATGCAACACAAAGCTGTTAATTCAAGACATAGGAAGCACAATGGTGCTTATTGGCACTTTCTACCATGAGATATGGTCACTTTTAGTGGTTCACTACCCCATTTTGGTCACATTTCATAAGGGTCAAAGTGACCTTGACCTTGATGATATGTGACCAAATGTGTCTCATGATGAAAGTATAACATGTGCCCCACATAATTATTAAGTTTGAAACAGTTATCTTTCATAGTTCAGGGTCAAGGTCACTTCAAAATATGTATACAATCCAACTTTGAAGAGCTCCTGTGACCTTGACCTTGAAGCAAGGTATGCCAAACTGGTATCAAAAGATAGGGCTTACTTTGCCTTATATACCATATATAGGTGAGGTATCCAATCTCTAAAACTTCTGAGAAAATTGAGAAAATGTGGGAAAATGGCTGTTTTTAGACAACATTTATGGCCCCTGCGACCTTGACCTTGAAGCAAGGTTAAGTCACTATGTGTGTTTTTTGAGGTCTTGTCATCATACACCATCATGCCACATTTGGTATTGATAGACTTAATAGTCTCCGAGAAAATTCCAACGCTAAAGTTTTCGGACGCCCAGACGCCCGGACGCCCGGACGCCCAGACGCCCGGACGGACGAAACGGGTGAGTACATAGACTCACTTTTGCTTAGCATGTGAGTCAAAAATGTGGTAATGCTTATTCATAGGGTGAAAGGAAAACATTGTTTCCAAAAGGTGCCATTTCAGGTGGGAACATTGGATAAGGAATGTTACCATGGTGAGCCTTTGTGAAGGTTTGAGGAGAAGCATGGTGGTCTGTGAAGGTTCTATTTTCTTGAGTCTGGTGCAGATGCAGAGATTGGGGGGAGGCTGATGTGCAGATCTGTGGGGAGGCTGATGTGTAGATCTGGGGGGAGGCTGGTGTGCAAATCTTGGGGGAGGCTGATGTGCAGATCTGGGGGGAGGCTGATGTGCAGATCTGGGGGGAAGCGGATGTGCAGATCTGGGGGAGGAGGATGTGCAGATCTGAGGGACAGTGAATTTCCGTGTGAAACTTCCCTTGTTGGTAGAACATTTCCTCTATCTTAAGGAGTGGTGTGTACATGTCTGTGGTTTACTGGATACTGGTTTGTCATGAATGTTGCATTGAGAGGAAGTGCATGGAGTGAAGGGTTTTCTGTTGGTGGGCACGATTTCGGTGTTGGAGGAAGGGTCCGTCTGCGCTGTTGTGTTGAGTGCATTTGAACTGGTGGGAAGAATGGTGTTGGCAGGAGAGCTGAGAGTTTTTGAGTGGTATGTACTCGCGCTTCAGGTTGTGGTGGTTTCGTTGTTGGAGAGGAGAGTTGTAAAAATGTTTTGATGACTTTGGCAAGCAGCCTGATATTGCTGTCAGTAGTAAGTTGTGTGCCATCAGTTGTGTAGCTTGTGTTGTTGCTGGAGCAAATGGTGGCATAGTGCACATTTTGCCTTTTCTTTGCCACGTGCTCCATGGCTGCGTTGCATCTGTTAAAGTGGTGAGCAGAACGCTTGTGAAATGGCAGGGCAATGAACTGAAGCGGATTTTTGCTTCGGGAAAGATGTTTGATGCCACTTTTGACTTGAGTCTGGGCTGCATTGTGAGTTTCGTTTCCGCTAACTAGAAATAAAACGTGCGTGGTGGTGGTGGTTTTGAGGGTTTTGGTGAGGTCAGCTACTTTGTAGTTCTGCATTGACCTAATGTGTACAAAACCTCAGGGACACAACTTGCTTCATCTGAGAGAGAGAGAGAGAGAGAGAGAGAGAGAGAGAGAGAGAGAGAGAGAGAGAGAGAGAGAGAGAGAGAGAGAGAGAGAGAGAGATCAGACTGAGATAATGCAGAAATCAGGTCGTCTATGATATTCAAAGCATATTAAAAGGTATCAACTACTTTAGATATTCACTCAGAAGGCATTCTGTTAGCAATAGCATGTTGCAGTCAATTTCTCTATTCACCTTTCAGAGCAATCCATGTAAAGATCTTGTATTTCTGAGAGAACCAAAAATGTCAATGAAACAGTACAGACTGCACACACACACACACACACACACACACACACACACACACACACACACACACACACACACACACACACACACACACATATATCATTATATGTATATACATACAAACACACACACACACATGCATGCATGCATGCATGCACTCACTCACACACACACTCACACACACACACACACACATACACACAAATAACTGGTGTGAGGTGTATGTCACACAAAACAAGAAAACAAGCCTGCTTTGATACTGGTTCAATCCGTATTGCATGGAGTTCTTTGGAGAAAAAAATTACTTCAGAGCATGTAATGGAGGTAGGGAGACAACTCTTGCAATCCAGTCGGTGCACAACTATACAGCCAGGTCTCTTCTAAAGTGAGACAGATAATGCTGGTGTATGTATAACGTATGAAGTTCTACAGCCAATCAGCCTTAGTAAGCTATGTAAGGACATGATCATGAATATCACTAGAACTGGCTGAGAAAGCAAGTCAAATCTCCATTTCCCTAGTTATTCATCTTTTTATTACTGTGGGCGTATATTCTTAGCCCCACCCCACAGGAGGTAAGTGTGGCAAAACGGCCAGTTTTAGACAGAGCTGGAATGAGGTGTACACTCAGTATTCCTTGGTTTGCATGGCCAGGGTGTCTATTAGGGAGTTGCAGAGGAGAATGGGGGGAGAAGATTTCAAGAGTCTGCTATGGAGACTTCTCTGCTAAATCATTTTGATGGCAGAAGGAGAGAGAAAGCAAGATGGTAAGAATGAGAGAAAAGAGTGCAAGAGACCTGAGAAAGACACAGTTCCTTAATAGGAGCTCAGTTTATCAATGTGCTTGTTTCCCAAAAAACTAGAGACTAACAGAGTCATAGACTTGCTCAAAACTTAGCTAAAGTTAACCTTCAAACTAGCATATGGCTTACAGCACTTTTTTCTTAAAAGGATAATTTGACATTCTTTCTTGATCTGAAATGCAACATCTGAGAAAAGTTTTAAAGAACTTTCACAAATTGTATTGTCAAGGATCCAGGCAGTAAAACATCCTGTCAGTCAGGAATCACTCTTGTTCACTGATCTGTGATCAGTCTGTTGGTACACACAGGGGCAATAAACTCACTTAGTGTCTGGTTCTATGATGATGCCAATGGTGAGTGAAAATCTCTTTTTAAAGTTTGCATGCTATGTTTTTATTTTGGTCATGGTACTGCCTGGAAGTTTCAGGTAATGCTAGAATTGCCTGTTCAACATTTAACAGACACAAATCACTTGTATAGATCTATTCCCATTCTGTTTCCTCCGTCCCAACCAGCTGAACGCCCAACCCAACTTTCCACCAATGCCCACCCTTCCTCCATTCCGTTCCACCCAAAGCGATCGAAGCACTGTCACGTCAAAACTTGTGTACGGCCACTCAAAAGACAAAAGACAAGTGATTCTTTCGCTTCCTGGGATCGACCAACCCTTGTAACGGTCGAATGGCGCGACTACAAAGAGAGATAGAAAGCTGGGTTCATCAACCAGCCTCTGTGCAGCGTCATCATTGTCACCACAGAAGCTGTCGTCAGGTGCAGTCTTTGAGAAGGAAGAGAAGCGAAACGACGTCGTCACAATGCATTTCCACAGATCGAGCGAGGGAGAGTTTCACTTACTTGAAAAGCGAGAGTCGAGGGAGTCAGGAGTGTGAGTCACACGCGGACAACCCAGACAGTTGTGTACACACAGTGGGACTGCCTGCTTCTCCCTCACCGGTACGCTGGCATAGGCTGATGCAGCTGACTGGAAGTAAACAAATCGATATCGGCAACATGTGTTCGACACAGTTGCTGCCGGCATACGAGGCACACTTCACGCGCGAGAGCTTGGCTCGATTCCCAAGAGTACATCTGGAGTGGACATGGCGTAAAACTAGTCGTCATACCTTCTTCACTGCAGTTTGGTCTTCGAGGGTGCCTCGAGGGCACCGGTTATATTTTGGCAGAGGACAGAGCCAGACATCAAAACAAAAGCCCTACATGGAAGATTTTACTCAGAGATGTGATATACGGTTCTTTGTCAACTACAAAAATATTTTAATCAAAAGATTAAATTCGAGACAAGTATATATTCAAAACCGACGGACATTGTAAAGACAAATCTGGATTCTCCTCGTGCCAGATCCGTTTTAATTTAGTATTTTAACAAACCAGGGGAAGTTACTCTCGTATCGCGAAGAATCGCGAACGGTAAACCATTCCAACGACTTTAACTGTAGTATTAATTTAATCTGGCGAAGCTTCGGGTTTTGTGTGTCATATAATTGTCAACAACTTTACGCCTCAAGAATGCATCAAGTTGCAATGGCAGATTCAGGAGGGAGGCTGAAGGTAACACTTTCGTCTCTTGAGTCCGAGTTGGAGCATTCATCGCTGGACTAAACTGTCAAAAGTCTAAACCGGCTAACGTATTGTAGCACTAACGTTCCTCGCTTTTGTTTGCCTTATACTTATAGTTATGTCCGAAATGCAGGTCATACTGTAGTAGGGAATGCAAAACAAACGAGAATTTAAAAGAATGAGTCAGAGGGAGAAAGCATTTTTTAGTTAACTAGAGCAAAACGTGTCCGGCTTCTTTTGTTGTTTGTGCATTTAATGAATGAAGATGAACCGCAACCACTGTAATGAGTTGGTGGTGAAAATAGACCTACCGCCTCTTCCTACGCGATTCGTGAAAGGTGAATAAATAGGGAATTGGAGACTTAACAAGCTCTTACTCTAACCTACTCGAGTGATTTTCGTGATCAATGGCCTCCAATAGCCGACAAGGGCTGATAGACCGTACTACTTCAACCATCCACACATACCACTGTGTAGTGTAATTGCATTGTAATTGGTACCCACACAGTATCGCTCCATCCAAGGCTAGGAAGTGGTGGGAAATGCATTCGCCTGCGGCCTGGTTGCTTGGTATGATTACAGATGTCCCAAGGGGAGTTATACGGTTCATTCGTTGTCAAGCGAGTGTGATGCTGACCCATGAATGCTTTGTCATCAGTCCACGTCATTTTAGGTCTGCTTTGTGAGAGTTTACACAGAAACCTTCAATGAAGTCGACTAACAAAGCCGAGCTCTTTGCTTTCTTCATTCCTTGCCTGAACTGTCAGGTCCTGCAAGCCAATACTGGTCTACAGCCTTGGGATCGCCTAGGGTGCATTCCCCATAGGGTAGCTATTTGTATTGTTAGCTATCCAAAACTTTCAGAGATATGTACCTGTTGAGAGTGCTTGTCACTTTAGAATAAAATTACTATGTTTATCTTTCCCATTTGGCACATGAAAAAGTCATGCAAACCAATTTCATCAGTTTTTATATTTGTCTCATCTTGTCATCCTTTTCCATGAAACTTTATATACTAGATCTCTCTCTGTCTCTCTGTGTGTCACTCTCTGTATCTTTCTCTCTCTCTCTCTCTCTCTCTCTCTCTCTCTCTCTCTCTCTCTCTCACCTACCTCTTTTACTTATTCATTTACTCCATCCCACCCATAACCTCTCATTTGTCCCATCTCACTCACTCACTCACTCACTCGCTTGCTCACTCACTCACTCACTCACTCACTCACTCACTCACTCACTCACTCACTCACTCACTCACTCACTCACTCACTCACTCACTCACTCACTCACTCACTCACTCACCTCACTCACCCACCCACCCACCTGCTTGTGCACTCATCAGTCTGCCTGGTTTCCTCTTGCAGGGAGTAACAGTCGTCAAACCCTTTGTGTATGGCAACGTGGCACGGTACTTTGGGAAGAAGAGAGAGGAAGATGGACACACTCACCAATGGACTGTCTACATCAAACCCTACAGGAATGAGGTGTGTTTCTTTCAGCAAAAAAAAAATATTAATGCTGTGGTAAATCAAAGTAACATGGCCAAAAAAAAGGGGGGTCGGTAGGTAGGTCTAACATTTTTTCCCCTTTTTTGACTCACATGCGAAGCAAAAGTGAGTCTATGTACTCACCCTTTTCGTCCGTCCGGGCGTCCGGGCGTCCGAAAACTTTAACGTTGGATTTTTCTCGGAGACTATTAAGTCTATCAATACCAAATGTGGCATGATGGTGTATGATGACAAGGCCTCAATAAACATACATAGTGACTTGTCCTTGCTTCAAGGTCAAGGTCGCAGGGGCCATAAATGTTGTCTAAAAAACAGTCATTTTTCACATTTTCTCAATTTTCTCTGAAGTTTTTGAGATTGGATACCTGACCTATATATGGTATATAGGGCAAAGTAATCCCTATCTTTTGATACCAGTTTGGTTGACTTTGCTTCAAGGTCAAGGTCACAGGAGCTCTTCAAAGTTGGCTTGTATACATATTTTGAAGTGACCCTGACCCTGAACTATGGAAGATAACTGTTTCAAACTTCACCTGGAAAAAAAGAAAACAGAAAAAAATGACCGGAGTCTGACCAATTGTATTCTCTCGTGAGAGAAGTGGGCCCTGAAGAGGGCCGTTACTAGAGCAGTCGTAGGCTTCTAGAGCAGTCGTAGGCAGTCAGGGCCCACTTCTCTCACGAGAGAATACAATTGGTCAGACTCCGGTCATTTTTTTCTGTTTTCTTTTTTTCCAGGTGAACTTTGTATAGTCTGACACCGGCTCCTTACCTCTACGCTGTTTCAAACTTAATAATTATGTGGGGCACATGCTATACTTTCATCATGAGACACATTTGGTCACATATCATCAAGGTCAAGGTCACTTTGACCTTTATGAAATGTGACCAAAATGGGGTAGTGAACCACTAAAAGTGACCATATCTCATGGTAGAAAGTGCCAATAAGCACCATTGTGCTTCCTATGTCTTGAATTAACAGCTTTGTGTTGCATGACCTTGGATGACCTTGACCTTGGGTCAAGGTCACGTGTATTTTGGTAGGAAAAATGTGTAAAGCATTTCTTAGTGTATGATGTCATTGGTAGGTTTAGTTGTTTGACCTTGACCTTGAAGGTCAAGGTCATATAAAGGTCAAGGTCAAGCATGTGAGTCGTATGGGCTTTGCCCTTCTTGTTTCTCATGCATGTGTATTTGTGTGTGTGTGTGTTTGTGTTTGTGTGTGTGTGCGTGAGAGGGAGAGAGAGGAGAGAGAGAGAGAGAGAGAGAGACAGAGAGAGAGAGAGAGAGAGAGAGAGAGAGAGAGAGAGAGAGAGAGAGAGAGACAGAGAGAAATAGAGAGAGAAAGAGAGTAGAGACCAGATTGAGACAATGGGCACGTTTGTTAGCCCACAAATCTCGTGATTCTCCCTGAATGGCTAGTTGAGGGCGAGTGAGACGCTCCTACAGCTAGAAAAACGTCCAATCATCTCGCAAGGCGGAACAACATGGCTGCGTCCTGGCGCCAGAGTCGGTGAAGAAGTTGCGGATAGACGAAATAACTGACGATTCAGATATCACATCAGTTTTTCACTTGATAGAACACACCATGGTGTCATATGGAATGGCACGGGAACTTTTTCAATAACAAAAAGCAACCCGTGTTCAATTGTAGACAAAAAAAAATTTTAATGTGAGGCATCAATTCATTTCGATCAATTCAAGGGACATAATTCATGTATACAGTGAAGGGACATAATTTATACAGTGTATGTATACTGCAAGCGATAAAAAAATTTCGGCAGTGTATGTCCAGAAATACCCAATACACCTACTCCTCTATATATACAAATGAACACTCAAACAGCAAATACTTCCGTGTACGTACACTTTTCCATTCTCAAACCCTGAGAAGCACATTACAGGCACTGTTCTCTCCAAACACCATTGTCTCCGCCATTTTGGCTCATCCGGGTCACTGCAGCGGGAAGGATCGAGGGAGCTGAGGACCTCCCTCGTTTCCCGCCTTCACGGCGAGTGCGTCCTGATGAGCGAGGAACATAGGCAACGCCTAGCCCTCGCGATTCTCTCAAGATTTTGGGCCAACCAAACACGCCCAATGCATTTGCCTTTTTAAAAAATATATACTGAAATAGTGCTCAAAGGGGATATAGGACAGCACGAAGTTTGTTGTTTGCCATTCCCCCATCCCCCAGCCCCACCCCCCCACCCCACCCACCCCCCCAAATAAAAACACCTTTAGGGTTGGCAGGGGTCAGTTGGGTTACTGTAAACACTGACGTTTTTTTTTGTTGTTTCGTTGTTTTTTCTTGTCTGGACCAGGTTTTCCACATACCACTCCCCTCCCCCCCCAACCTCCCACACCACCCACCCCCCCCCTTCCCCACCTCCCCTCCCCCCAACCTTCTACACCCCACCCTACCTCACACACACACACACACACACACACACACACCACCTCCCACCCACCCCCCTCCCCACCTCCCTCCCCACCTCTCATCCCCCCTCCCATCCCCCTGCCACCCCACCCCCAACCTCACACACACACCCAAACCCTTACCTCCCACACCCCACCCCACCTCTCATCCCCATCCCCACAACTCCCCCCCACCCCGCCCCCTGCCCTCCAACCTCCCACACCACACCCCACACCACTTCACCCCAATCAAGCGACATTGTTCTTGTTCTTCATGGCTGTGTTTGTGACAGAATCTGGTGTGTGTGAAAATTGGTACAGACATATGCCTCTGTATGTATGGATAAGCTTTCATTGTCATTGTGCAAAAGTGTAACCTTGTGTCTGAGAAAGCATTTGCTCCAAAAAAAAATTAGGGTCTATTTATATATTCAAATGACAGTAATATGAGTGTATAAACTATAATTTATGCTGCGACCCTTTCTGTTGGGCATGTTTCAAACATGATATTGTAATGTTAATTTTTATCTTGAAATAGTGCTGATCGAATGCATTGGCTATTTGGGTAATGGAGAGCCACAATTGTATGCAAGTTTTTGAAAGATATTATCAGCCCAAGACTCTGGAATTCAATTCTAGAAGGACTGAAAAAAATTAGACCGTCTTCCCACTTATAAAAAGTTTTTTTTTCTTCTTAAATCTCTTCCAGTTTTGATTGTTTGTGCCTTAAGCATGTCTTGGTATGAGAAAGCCATGTTATAAGAATGGACACATACATGTGAATACATTCATAATCATCTGTTAAAAAAGAATTACTCAACAATATCATTCATAAGGAAGGAAGCATAACCCTGCTTCAGTGATGGGCCCCATGGGCTGGGGGTGAGAATAGACCGACCTTGTCAACCCATGTGATGCATAAAATGCAAACACTTTTTTATTTTTTTAAGTTGTGGTTAAGGTAACATGAAAAAAAGAGGGTTGGTAGGTCATCCTGAACTTTTTTGGGGGTGAATTTTTTTAAAGAAGAGACCAGATTAAACATAAACCAAAATTTTTCTCACTGAAAATGCTTTTTTAAACTTTAATTGTGGATTTCCCAAATGCCCATAGGGGAAAGGGACAGCATGCAGTTTGTTGTTTGCCATTAATTTTTCTTTTCTTTTTTTTCTTTTTTTCATGGTGGAAAAAAGTTTTGGGTCAACAGAAAAAAAGAGGGCACAACTTTAGTGTGTGTGGCCTAACTAGGGAAATCCACACTGGACCAGCTTTTACTTTAACAGCTCTCATGATTTTGTAGCCAATGGCCTTACATAGCCTACAGTGGCTGACCTACCTCATTCATTCATTCATTCATTCATTTATTCATTCATTCATTCATTCATTCATTCATTCATTCATGCATTAAGTCATTCATTCATTCATCTGTTCATGTTGCTCATGCCTCGTGACCAAATGAAATGTAAATATTCTTTAGTGTTACAAAAGGTAGTCATCAGTTTTGCATAATGAATGATGCTGAGCTCCTGATCAACACTGTTCACCCTGTTATAGATCAATGATATGTGTATGTTATGTAAGATAGTTTTCTTGCGTGTACTTTGGGGGCAATTAACATTATTGTGATATTATGCTTACATGATTTTATTTCAAAATGTTTCATGCCCTCAATTGTTTTAAGTATCTTTTCATGGATTTGAGCTTTTGAATGAAAACCTGAGAATATAATGAAGCTTCATGATTATGTAGATGCCTGTTTTCATAGTCTGAGTGTAAACTACAAATGCAATTACTGATGCCTTGCTTTTTCTTTTTGAAGGACTTGTCAGTGTACGTAAAGAAAGTGAACTTCAAGCTCCATGACAGCTACTCCACTCCCAACAGAGGTATCATCCTCAAACAATTCTGTCCTCGGTTCAATGCAAGCAGTTGCCGTGGGCAACCAAATGCTCTCTTTGGGCAAGGCAAGGTCAGTCTAGACTTGCCCAAATGGGCAGCCTAATTTGTCCATGATTTTGTAATTTTAGAATGGAAGCACACAAAGGCTTGAACGCTGTGTTTGACCCACAGCGACATGACTGTGCAGGCAGCCTCAGAAGAACCACATTAGTTTGCCTGACCTCCATAATGATATTGTATACATGTTCAGTGCTAAACACACTTCAACAGTAAGAGATGCCGACATTTATTTGACTAGAATGATTACTGTTGTGGGCCAAACATTTTTCAGACCGGTGGATTTTGCTTTTGGGCAAGTGAATTTTCAATCTACTTGCTCGAACACTCAAACAGTTTTGAGAAGTTGTGTTGGATCCTGCTAATCATAATGATTGTCATAGAACACTGTCATTTTCAAGATTGTATCAATACTGACTGAAATGAATTCACAAGCTGTGTCTAGTCCGCTCTCACAAGAATTGTGTCTCTTGTGCAGTGCATACATGCACTCTTGCACTTGTGACACTCCTGCACAAATTCTGTCCTGACTGACAGGTGGGTTTGAACTTGGACCTTCCTTTGAGAAATAAGTGATGGAGGTCAATCGGGGTCAGATACATGTTTTTGCAGAATTGCTTGTCAGGGACACAGATTTTCATGTCCGTGAATAATTTGCCTGAAAATATGTTTCAATGCCTGAAAATCTTTTCCTTTTTTCTCCCTTTTTTTTTCCTTGGTTTTTTTTCCTTGCCTTGACTGTGTAGCACCTGTGTAGGAAATCTTCAGAAGCCATTCTCTGAACATTGCTACTGATGATGCAACTCCTGTCTTTAACAGCTTTGATCCAGTAGAGTTTGTACTTATATCAAACCATTCAGAAAAGACTGCAGACAAAAAAAGAATTGATTTAATTACCAGCATCTATGAGCATCAAAATATGGATGTAGGACTAGTTTTGTATGGCTTGTATGTGCACCCATTTGTAGTTCATATGAAGCAAGAGCTCTAGAAGAAAACCCAAAAAATGTTAACCTTAAATGGGGTTCAACACACAATCCCCCAGTCAATGTTTGCATGTTCTGACCACTTTTTCTCTCACTGCTGTAGTGGTGATGAAGCCCCCGTACGAGGTGACCGAGACGGGCTGGGGAGAGTTTGAGATTGTCATCAAGATCTACTTTGTGGACCCCAATGAAAAGCCAGTAAGGAAGCACATGTCTCCCTCCCCTGATGCTTGTGGCATGTGTGGCTTGCTGACTCTATGCTGTATTTTGGTCGTTGTCCATCAAGTCGAACAGAATAAATCCTGTTTCAGCTGGAGGAGGAGGATCAACAAGACGTTGCATTCAGTCCTGATGTAAAGATTTCAAAGTGGAATGCAGTGATAAACTTGCATGAATGTGAGACGGCTTAGCATATATTGTCAACTATTTTTACCTCCTAACTCATTAACATAGTCGTCCGCGGCGTGTAGGCTCAATAGAGCCTACCACATTAGCATATGTTTGCCCCCTTACAACAAGGAAAATATGGTTTAGGGAACTAGTCTAGTCTTCAATTAGTCTCTGTACTATAGTTTTCCAGCTTTAGATCCACACACAGATCTTTCCCGGCCAGACCATAACCTTTATCAGCGATGCACTAGGAGGCACGAAGTAAACAGCGATGGCGGCGGAGCGTGGATATCACGAGGTGGATGAGCCAGTGGAAATAGCTATAGAGGAGGTTTCTGATGCTAAAGAGGATGCTTTGTATGAGATAGGAACTGATGTAGATGATCCCTTTCATGATGATGATGATAGTGCCAAAAAAGAGAAAGAAAAAAAAAACAAGATGACTTCCTGTGTTTGTACTTCTTAGAATATTTCGATGCCTTTCGGCAACTTCTTCAGCAAAGAATAAAATAGCGTCAAGATGACGTATAAAAAGAATTACGTGTGCTATGACGTAAGACATTCTTATAGTCTTGGATGTCCTGGCTGGTCGTAAGACATTCTTATAGTCTTGGATGTCCTGGCTGGAATGATGATAGTGGTGATTTTCCTCTCGCTAATGATGAGGTATCCGAGAGCAAGGATGAGAGCAAAGTTGTCATGGTGGCTGAAACTAGGTCGACAACGCCATCAGCTGCTCGGTAATTCATTGTAGGCTCATATTGGTTGTAACTCAGGACTAATAAACACAATCATCACAAAATTTCTCCAGTGTGTTTTTGTGCCATTTTTTGAAGTTCACTTTTTTATAGAGCTCTAGACCAAGAAACAAGCAGTGGTTACTCTGAGAAAGAGAGCTGGGTGAAAGACCTATTTTTTTCAAAATAGTGGCTCTACTTACTGTCATGGCAAGTGTAGTGTTTTCTTAGCTTGACAAAGTGCAGCATTTGGCTAGTTTTGGCAACAAAAGACCTTTCTAGCCATACCAAGTTTAGCTTTGTAGCTACAGCATTTATTTTACTACGATTTTTCAAACTTGGTCCATTTTCCTGTGATTCCAGGGGACAGGCGCACTAGAAATTCTGCGCCTTGAATGAGTTAACTTAAACGGGCAATTCATTTATGTTTGTAAATTCCTGAATGGAAATTCAAAGAGACTTGCGTCCTTTTTGACTCACATGCGAAGCAAAAGTGAGTCTATGTACTCATCCTTTTCGTCCGGTCCGGGCGTCCAGTCCGGGTGTCCGAAAACTTTAACGTTGGATTTTTCTCGGAGACTATTAAGTCTATCAATACCAAATGTGGCATGATGGTGTATGATGACAAGGCCTCAAAAAACATACAAAGTGACTTAACCTTGCTTCAAGGTCAAGGTCGCAGGGGCCATAAATGTTGTCTAAAAAACAGTCATTTTTCACATTTTCTCAATTTTCTCAGAAGTTTTTGAGATTATATACCTGACCTATATATGGTATATAGGGCAAAGTAATCCCTATCTTTTGATACCAGTTTGGTTGACCTTGCTTCAAGGTCAAGGTCACAGGAGCTCTTCAAAGTTGGATTGTATACATATTTTGAAGTGACCCTGACCCTGAACTATGGAAGATAACTGTTTCAAACTTTATAATTATGTGGGGCACATGTTATACTTTCATCATGAGACACATTTGGTCACATATCATCAAGGTCAAGGTCACTTTGACCCTTATGAAATGTGACCAAAATGGGGTAGTGAACCACTAAAAGTGACCATATCTCATGGTAGAAAGTGCCAATAATCACCATTGTGCTTCCTATGTCTTGAATTAACAGCTTTGTGTTGCATGACCTTGGATGACATTGACCTTGGGTCAAGGTCACATGTATTTTGGTAGGAAAAATGTGTAAAGCATTTCTTAGTGTATGATGTCATTGGTAGGTTTAGTTGTTTGACCTTGACCTTGAAGGTCACCTGAAGGTCAAGGTCATATAAAGGTCAAGGTAAAGCATGTGAGTCGTATGGGCTTTGCCCTTCTTGTTTGTCCCTAAAATCAAAGAACGTAAGTAGACAAAGAATGATCATAACGCGCGTCTGTGCGAAACGAGTGACGTTAGCGCCCCCAAGTGGCTGTGGTGGTGCTGCAGTAAACATATAGAGTAATGCTGAGTTTTTTAATTGTATTTTACAGTAAAATTGCTTACAAGAACCCTTCACCTTACCAGGCATAGTTACTGTGTTAACAGTAGTGGTGGTTTGTACAGCAGAATCAAGGATTGCCAGCGTAAAGCGAAGCTTTATAGTTGATGGGACACTGTACAGTTGAGACTCGGGTTTACGGCGGATCTACATGTGTGTGTGATGATTGTCAGTGGGGCAGACTATAAGACAATGTTGCACTCTACTCTTGTTGTGCAGAGGTTCTCCTGGCTTGCGCTGGGAAATCGAAGTGACAAACACTGGTGGTCGTTTTCGATAAACTTTATTCACGCACTGATCGCTACACAGTGGTAAAAATCCTCAGGGTCGAGAAGCCTCCTGTCTTCATCAAGAGGTAAAAATCAGTAATCGTCGACGTACTCACTTCACTCTACGCACAGTGTCGCAGACGACTCGCTCCGTACAAAGTTAAGCTCTCACCTTAACTCTGTCGCATCTGCTGCTCGTGTCTGACTCGTGTCAATCGTGTCTGTCTCTCTCTCGTTTTGTCGCTCTTTTTATACCTAACCCAAGATTTCCATATCTTTCGTGAACGAAGCTGCTCGAATAGTCTCTTGTGTCGAGCTCTAAATCGACTGGCGTCACGTGACCTTGTGACCGAATTATCAGAGCGACTGCTAAACACAGGACAGCTCGAGCAAAGAACAACAAACCAAAGGAACGATAAATTTGACAATAATTATGAATATGCAAAGCAGTGTAAAAATTTCATTAGTTCCCTTTTATTCAATCGACAACCAACGCTCTTTAGCTCACTAATCACTATTCAATGGGGGAAAATAATTTCTGAATAAAATTTAGCATTCTGGCATGCTGCAATAGTCTGGTTTTACGACCAGCACAACCTTGAATATCATCAAAAGGTTTGATGGTTGTGTGAATTAAAAAGAAAGAAAACAAACAGTAAAATTTTACTGTTTTTATTCACCAATTCCATGTCAATTGTAAGCTGTATATATCAATATGTAGATGGGGGAAAAAGGTGCATAAATACCAGCTTTATTGCAGGGAGTCATTTTGCTACAAATTACACGGTAATTTTGTTGACAAATGTACTCGGGATTAATGACAAACATGCCGATACATTCGCGCAACATCGTCTGTATTTACATGTTGCACTGTGGTCCATTTACCTCCCTTGATCTGCTCTACACCACAGCTGCTTGAGGGCGCTGCTTTTCAAGCGTCATCACTTTTTGTATAGGGAAAGCCTCGAATGCGCCTTCTTTGTGTAACTTACGATCTTTGGTAACATGTCAGGAACTGTCAATGAAAGGGAGGTAATGCATTTCTGCTATTGCCTACCTGGCGCGTGTTGTAAGTCGGCGAGCCAAGCGAGATGTCTCGCAGCCCACGAGCTGCGCGAGCTGCTCTTTCTGCAGCTCGCCAAGTCTTGCTGAGCCACGCGAGCCGCTCGCCGCCTTACAATGGCATGGCTAGCCCCGCTTGCGAGATACTCGCTTGGCTCGCCACTTACAACACGCGCCAGGTAGGCAATAGCAGAAATGCATTACCTCCCTTTCATTGACAGTTCCTGACATGTTACCAAAGATCGTAAGTTACACAAAGAAGGCGCATTCGAGGCTTTCCCTATACAAAAAGTGATGACGCTTGAAAAGCAGCGCCCTCAAGCAGCTGTGGTGTAGAGCAGATCAAGGGAGGTAAATGGACCACAGTGCAACATGTAAATACAGACGATGTTGCGCGAATGTATCGGCATGTTTGTCATTAATCCCGAGTACATTTGTCAACAAAATTACCGTGTAATTTGTAGCAAAATGACTCCCTGCAATAAAGCTGGTATTTATGCACCTTTTTCCCCCATCTACATATTGATATATACAGCTTACAATTGACATGGAATTGGTGAATAAAAACAGTAAAATTTTACTGTTTGTTTTCTTTCTTTTTAATTCACACAACCATCAAACCTTTTGATGATATTCAAGGTTGTGCTGGTCGTAAAACCAGACTATTGCAGCATGCCAGAATGCTAAATTTTATTCAGAAATTATTTTCCCCCATTGAATAGTGATTAGTGAGCTAAAGAGCGTTGGTTGTCGATTGAATAAAAGGGAACTAATGAAATTTTTACACTGCTTTGCATATTCATAATTATTGTCAAATTTATCGTTCCTTTGGTTTGTTGTTCTTTGCTCGAGCTGTCCTGTGTTTAGCAGTCGCTCTGATAATTCGGTCACAAGGTCACGTGACGCCAGTCGATTTAGAGCTCGACACAAGAGACTATTCGAGCAGCTTCGTTCACGAAAGATATGGAAATCTTGGGTTAGGTATAAAAAGAGCGACAAAACGAGAGAGAGACAGACACGATTGACACGAGTCAGACACGAGCAGCAGATGCGACAGAGTTAAGGTGAGAGCTTAACTTTGTACGGAGCGAGTCGTCTGCGACACTGTGCGTAGAGTGAAGTGAGTACGTCGACGATTACTGATTTTTACCTCTTGATGAAGACAGGAGGCTTCTCGACCCTGAGGATTTTTACCACTGTGTAGCGATCAGTGCGTGAATAAAGTTTATCGAAAACGACCACCAGTGTTTGTCACTTCGATTTCCCAGCGCAAGCCAGGAGAACCTCTGCACAACAAGAGTAGAGTGCAACATTGTCTTATAGTCTGCCCCACTGACAATCATCACACACACATGTAGATCCGCCGTAAACCCGAGTCTCAACTGTACAGTGTCCCATCAACTATAAAGCTTCGCTTTACGCTGGCAATCCTTGATTCTGCTGTACAAACCACCACTACTGTTAACACAGTAACTATGCCTGGTAAGGTGAAGGGTTCTTGTAAGCAATTTTACTGTAAAATACAATTAAAAAACTCAGCATTACTCTATATGTTTACTGCAGCACCACCACAGCCACTTGGGGGCGCTAACGTCACTCGTTTCGCACAGACGCGCGTTATGATCATTCTTTGTCTACTTACGTTCTTTGATTTTAGGGACAAACAAGAAGGGCAAAGCCCATACGACTCACATGCTTTACCTTGACCTTTATATGACCTTGACCTTCAGGTGACCTTCAAGGTCAGGACAAACAACTAAACCTACCAATGACATCATACACTAAGAAATGCTTTACACATTTTTCCTACCAAAATACATGTGACCTTGACCCAAGGTCAATGTCATCCAAGGTCATGCAACACAAAGCTGTTAATTCAAGACATAGGAAGCACAATGGTGATTATTGGCACTTTCTACCATGAGATATGGTCACTTTTAGTGGTTCACTACCCCATTTTGGTCACATTTCATAAGGGTCAAAGTGACCTTGACCTTGATGATATGTGACCAAATGTGTCTCATGATGAAAGTATAACATGTGCCCCACATAATTATAAAGTTTGAAACAGTTATCTTCCATAGTTCAGGGTCAGGGTCACTTCAAAATATGTATACAATCCAACTTTGAAGAGCTCCTGTGACCTTGACCTTGAAGCAAGGTCAACCAAACTGGTATCAAAAGATAGGGATTACTTTGCCCTATATACCATATATAGGTCAGGTATATAATCTCAAAAACTTCTGAGAAAATTGAGAAAATGTGAAAAATGACTGTTTTTTAGACAACATTTATGGCCCCTGCGACCTTGACCTTGAAGCAAGGTTAAGTCACTTTGTATGTTTTTTGAGGCCTTGTCATCATACACCATCATGCCACATTTGGTATTGATAGACTTAATAGTCTCCGAGAAAAATCCAACGTTAAACTTTGAATTTCCATTCAGGAATTTACAAACATAAATGAATTGCCCGTTTAAGTTAACTCATTCAAGGCGCAGAATTTCTAGTGCGCCTGTCCCCTGGAATCACAGGAAAATGGACCAAGTTTGAAAAATCGTAGTAAAATAAATGCTGTAGCTACAAAGCTAAACTTGGTATGGCTAGAAAGGTCTTTTGTTGCCAAAACTAGCCAAATGCTGCACTTTGTCAAGCTAAGAAAACACTACACTTGCCATGACAGTAAGTAGAGCCACTATTTTGAAAAAAATAGGTCTTTCACCCAGCTCTCTTTCTCAGAGTAACCACTGCTTGTTTCTTGGTCTAGAGCTCTATAAAAAAGTGAACTTCAAAAAATGGCACAAAAACACACTGGAGAAATTTTGTGATGATTGTGTTTATTAGTCCTGAGTTACAACCAATATGAGCCTACAATGAATTACCGAGCAGCTGATGGCGTTGTCGACCTAGTTTCAGCCACCATGACAACTTTGCTCTCATCCTTGCTCTCGGATACCTCATCATTAGCGAGAGGAAAATCACCACTATCATCATTCCAGCCAGGACATCCAAGACTATAAGAATGTCTTACGACCAGCCAGGACATCCAAGACTATAAGAATGTCTTACGTCATAGCACACGTAATTCTTTTTATACGTCATCTTGACGCTATTTTATTCTTTGCTGAAGAAGTTGCCGAAAGGCATCGAAATATTCTAAGAAGTACAAACACAGGAAGTCATCTTGTTTTTTTTTTCTTTCTCTTTTTTGGCACTATCATCATCATCATGAAAGGGATCATCTACATCAGTTCCTATCTCATACAAAGCATCCTCTTTAGCATCAGAAACCTCCTCTATAGCTATTTCCACTGGCTCATCCACCTCGTGATATCCACGCTCCGCCGCCATCGCTGTTTACTTCGTGCCTCCTAGTGCATCGCTGATAAAGGTTATGGTCTGGCCGGGAAAGATCTGTGTGTGGATCTAAAGCTGGAAAACTATAGTACAGAGACTAATTGAAGACTAGACTAGTTCCCTAAACCATATTTTCCTTGTTGTAAGGGGGCAAAAATATGCTAATGTGGTAGGCTCTATTGAGCCTACACGCCGCGGACGACTATGTTAATGAGTTAGGAGGTAAAAATAGTTGACAATATATGCTAAGCCGTCTCACATTCATGCAAGTTTATCACTGCATTCCACTTTGAAATCTTTACATCAGGACTGAATGCAACGTCTTGTTGATCCTCCTCCTCCAGCTGAAACAGGATTTATTCTGTTCGACTTGATGGACAACGACCAAAATACAGCATAGAGTCAGCAAGCCACACATGCCACAAGCATCAGGGGAGGGAGACATGTGCTTCCTTACTGGCTTTTCATTGGGGTCCACAAAGTAGATCTTGATGACAATCTCAAACTCTCCCCAGCCCGTCTCGGTCACCTCGTACGGGGGCTTCATCACCACTACAGCAGTGAGAGAAAAAGTGGTCAGAACATGCAAACATTGACTGGGGGATTGTGTGTTGAACCCCATTTAAGGTTAACATTTTTTGGGTTTTCTTCTAGAGCTCTTGCTTCATATGAACTACAAATGGGTGCACATACAAGCCATACAAAACTAGTCCTACATCCATATTTTGATGCTCATAGATGCTGGTAATTAAATCAATTCTTTTTTTGTCTGCAGTCTTTTCTGAATGGTTTGATATAAGTACAAACTCTACTGGATCAAAGCTGTTAAAGACAGGAGTTGCATCATCAGTAGCAATGTTCAGAGAATGGCTTCTGAAGATTTCCTACACAGGTGCTACACAGTCAAGGCAAGGAAAAAAAACCAAGGAAAAAAAAAGGGAGAAAAAAGGAAAAGATTTTCAGGCATTGAAACATATTTTCAGGCAAATTATTCACGGACATGAAAATCTGTGTCCCTGACAAGCAATTCTGCAAAAACATGTATCTGACCCCGATTGACCTCCATCACTTATTTCTCAAAGGAAGGTCCAAGTTCAAACCCACCTGTCAGTCAGGACAGAATTTGTGCAGGAGTGTCACAAGTGCAAGAGTGCATGTATGCACTGCACAAGAGACACAATTCTTGTGAGAGCGGACTAGACACAGCTTGTGAATTCATTTCAGTCAGTATTGATACAATCTTGAAAATGACAGTGTTCTATGACAATCATTATGATTAGCAGGATCCAACACAACTTCTCAAAACTGTTTGAGTGTTCGAGCAAGTAGATTGAAAATTCACTTGCCCAAAAGCAAAATCCACCGGTCTGAAAAATGTTTGGCCCACAACAGTAATCATTCTAGTCAAATAAATGTCGGCATCTCTTACTGTTGAAGTGTGTTTAGCACTGAACATGTATACAATATCATTATGGAGGTCAGGCAAACTAATGTGGTTCTTCTGAGGCTGCCTGCACAGTCATGTCGCTGTGGGTCAAACACAGCGTTCAAGCCTTTGTGTGCTTCCATTCTAAAATTACAAAATCATGGACAAATTAGGCTGCCCATTTGGGCAAGTCTAGACTGACCTTGCCTTGCCCAAAGAGAGCATTTGGTTGCCCACGGCAACTGCTTGCATTGAACCGAGGACAGAATTGTGAGGATGATACCTCTGTTGGGAGTGGAGTAGCTGTCATGGAGCTTGAAGTTCACTTTCTTTACGTACACTGACAAGTCCTTCAAAAAGAAAAAGCAAGGCATCAGTAATTGCATTTGTAGTTTACACTCAGACTATGAAAACAGGCATCTACATAATCATGAAGCTTCATTATATTCTCAGGTTTTCATTCAAAAGCTCAAATCCATGAAAAGATACTTAAAACAATTGAGGGCATGAAACATTTTGAAATAAAATCATGTAAGCATAATATCACAATAATGTTAATTGCCCCCAAAGTACACGCAAGAAAACTATCTTACATAACATACACATATCATTGATCTATAACAGGGTGAACAGTGTTGATCAGGAGCTCAGCATCATTCATTATGCAAAACTGATGACTACCTTTTGTAACACTAAAGAATATTTACATTTCATTTGGTCACGAGGCATGAGCAACATGAACAGATGAATGAATGAATGACTTAATGCATGAATGAATGAATGAATGAATGAATGAATGAATGAATAAATGAATGAATGAATGAATGAATGAGGTAGGTCAGCCACTGTAGGCTATGTAAGGCCATTGGCTACAAAATCATGAGAGCTGTTAAAGTAAAAGCTGGTCCAGTGTGGATTTCCCTAGTTAGGCCACACACACTAAAGTTGTGCCCTCTTTTTTTCTGTTGACCCAAAACTTTTTTCCACCATGAAAAAAAGAAAAAAAAGAAAAGAAAAATTAATGGCAAACAACAAACTGCATGCTGTCCCTTTCCCCTATGGGCATTTGGGAAATCCACAATTAAAGTTTAAAAAAGCATTTTCAGTGAGAAAAATTTTGGTTTATGTTTAATCTGGTCTCTTCTTTAAAAAAATTCACCCCCAAAAAAGTTCAGGATGACCTACCAACCCTCTTTTTTTCATGTTACCTTAACCACAACTTAAAAAAATAAAAAAGTGTTTGCATTTTATGCATCACATGGGTTGACAAGGTCGGTCTATTCTCACCCCCAGCCCATGGGGCCCATCACTGAAGCAGGGTTATGCTTCCTTCCTTATGAATGATATTGTTGAGTAATTCTTTTTTAACAGATGATTATGAATGTATTCACATGTATGTGTCCATTCTTATAACATGGCTTTCTCATACCAAGACATGCTTAAGGCACAAACAATCAAAACTGGAAGAGATTTAAGAAGAAAAAAAAACTTTTTATAAGTGGGAAGACGGTCTAATTTTTTTCAGTCCTTCTAGAATTGAATTCCAGAGTCTTGGGCTGATAATATCTTTCAAAAACTTGCATACAATTGTGGCTCTCCATTACCCAAATAGCCAATGCATTCGATCAGCACTATTTCAAGATAAAAATTAACATTACAATATCATGTTTGAAACATGCCCAACAGAAAGGGTCGCAGCATAAATTATAGTTTATACACTCATATTACTGTCATTTGAATATATAAATAGACCCTAATTTTTTTTTGGAGCAAATGCTTTCTCAGACACAAGGTTACACTTTTGCACAATGACAATGAAAGCTTATCCATACATACAGAGGCATATGTCTGTACCAATTTTCACACACACCAGATTCTGTCACAAACACAGCCATGAAGAACAAGAACAATGTCGCTTGATTGGGGTGAAGTGGTGTGGGGTGTGGTGTGGGAGGTTGGAGGGCAGGGGGCGGGGTGGGGGGGAGTTGTGGGGATGGGGATGAGAGGTGGGGTGGGGTGTGGGAGGTAAGGGTTTGGGTGTGTGTGTGAGGTTGGGGGTGGGGTGGCAGGGGGATGGGAGGGGGGATGAGAGGTGGGGAGGGAGGTGGGGAGGGGGGTGGGTGGGAGGTGGTGTGTGTGTGTGTGTGTGTGTGTGTGTGTGAGGTAGGGTGGGGTGTAGAAGGTTGGGGGGAGGGGAGGTGGGGAAGGGGGGGGGTGGGTGGTGTGGGAGGTTGGGGGGGGAGGGGAGTGGTATGTGGAAAACCTGGTCCAGACAAGAAAAAACAACGAAACAACAAAAAAAAACGTCAGTGTTTACAGTAACCCAACTGACCCCTGCCAACCCTAAAGGTGTTTTTATTTGGGGGGGTGGGTGGGGTGGGGGGGTGGGGCTGGGGGATGGGGGAATGGCAAACAACAAACTTCGTGCTGTCCTATATCCCCTTTGAGCACTATTTCAGTATATATTTTTTAAAAAGGCAAATGCATTGGGCGTGTTTGGTTGGCCCAAAATCTTGAGAGAATCGCGAGGGCTAGGCGTTGCCTATGTTCCTCGCTCATCAGGACGCACTCGCCGTGAAGGCGGGAAACGAGGGAGGTCCTCAGCTCCCTCGATCCTTCCCGCTGCAGTGACCCGGATGAGCCAAAATGGCGGAGACAATGGTGTTTGGAGAGAACAGTGCCTGTAATGTGCTTCTCAGGGTTCGAGAATGGAAAAGTGTACGTACACGGAAGTATTTGCTGTTTGAGTGTTCATTTGTATATATAGAGGAGTAGGTGTATTGGGTATTTCTGGACATACACTGCCGAAATTTTTTTATCGCTTGCAGTATACGTACACTGTATAAATTATGTCCCTTCACCGTATACATGAATTATGTCCCTTGAATTGATCGAAATGAATTGATGCCTCACATTTTCGACAAAATTGTCTACAGTTGAACACGGGTTGCTTTTTGTCATTGAAAAAGTTCCCGTGCCATTCGATATGACACCATGGTGTGTTCTATCAAGTGAAAAACTGATGTGATATCTGAATCGTCAGTTATTTCGTCTATCGGCAACTTCTTCACCGACTCTGGCGCCAGGACGCAGCCATGTTGTTCCGCCTTGCGAGATGATTGGCCGTTTTTCTAGCTGTAGGAGCGTCTCACTCGCCCTCAACTAGCCATTCAGGGAGAATCACGAGATTTGTGGGCTAACAAACGTGCCCATTGTCTCAATCTGGTCTCTACTCTCTTTCTCTCTCTATTTCTCTCTGTCTCTCTCTCTCTCTCTCTCTCTCTCTCTCTCTCTCTCTCTCTCTCTCTCTGTCTCTCTCTCTCTCTCTCTCTCTCCTCTCTCTCCCTCTCACGCACACACACACAAACACAAACACACACACACAAATACACATGCATGAGAAACAAGAAGGGCAAAGCCCATACGACTCACATGCTTGACCTTGACCTTTATATGACCTTGACCTTCAAGGTCAAGGTCAAACAACTAAACCTACCAATGACATCATACACTAAGAAATGCTTTACACATTTTTCCTACCAAAATACACGTGACCTTGACCCAAGGTCAAGGTCATCCAAGGTCATGCAACACAAAGCTGTTAATTCAAGACATAGGAAGCACAATGGTGCTTATTGGCACTTTCTACCATGAGATATGGTCACTTTTAGTGGTTCACTACCCCATTTTGGTCACATTTCATAAAGGTCAAAGTGACCTTGACCTTGATGATATGTGACCAAATGTGTCTCATGATGAAAGTATAGCATGTGCCCCACATAATTATTAAGTTTGAAACAGCGTAGAGGTAAGGAGCCGGTGTCAGACTATACAAAGTTCACCTGGAAAAAAAGAAAACAGAAAAAAATGACCGGAGTCTGACCAATTGTATTCTCTCGTGAGAGAAGTGGGCCCTGACTGCCTACGACTGCTCTAGAAGCCTACGACTGCTCTAGTAACGGCCCTCTTCAGGGCCCACTTCTCTCACGAGAGAATACAATTGGTCAGACTCCGGTCATTTTTTTCTGTTTTCTTTTTTTCCAGGTGAAGTTTGAAACAGTTATCTTCCATAGTTCAGGGTCAGGGTCACTTCAAAATATGTATACAAGCCAACTTTGAAGAGCTCCTGTGACCTTGACCTTGAAGCAAGTCAACCAAACTGGTATCAAAAGATAGGGATTACTTTGCCCTATATACCATATATAGGTCAGGTATCCAATCTCAAAAACTTCAGAGAAAATTGAGAAAATGTGAAAAATGACTGTTTTTTAGACAACATTTATGGCCCCTGCGACCTTGACCTTGAAGCAAGGACAAGTCACTATGTATGTTTATTGAGGCCTTGTCATCATACACCATCATGCCACATTTGGTATTGATAGACTTAATAGTCTCCGAGAAAAATCCAACGTTAAAGTTTTCGGACGCCCGGACGCCCGGACGGACGAAAAGGGTGAGTACATAGACTCACTTTTGCTTCGCATGTGAGTCAAAAAAGGGGAAAAAATGTTAGACCTACCTACCGACCCCCCTTTTTTTTGGCCATGTTACTTTGATTTACCACAGCATTAATATTTTTTTTTTGCTGAAAGAAACACACCTCATTCCTGTAGGGTTTGATGTAGACAGTCCATTGGTGAGTGTGTCCATCTTCCTCTCTCTTCTTCCCAAAGTACCGTGCCACGTTGCCATACACAAAGGGTTTGACGACTGTTACTCCCTGCAAGAGGAAACCAGGCAGACTGATGAGTGCACAAGCAGGTGGGTGGGTGGGTGAGTGAGGTGAGTGAGTGAGTGAGTGAGTGAGTGAGTGAGTGAGTGAGTGAGTGAGTGAGTGAGTGAGTGAGTGAGTGAGTGAGTGAGTGAGTGAGTGAGTGAGTGAGTGAGCAAGCGAGTGAGTGAGTGAGTGAGTGAGATGGGACAAATGAGAGGTTATGGGTGGGATGGAGTAAATGAATAAGTAAAAGAGGTAGGTGAGAGAGAGAGAGAGAGAGAGAGAGAGAGAGAGAGAGAGAGAGAGAGAAAGATACAGAGAGTGACACACAGAGAGACAGAGAGAGATCTAGTATATAAAGTTTCATGGAAAAGGATGACAAGATGAGACAAATATAAAAACTGATGAAATTGGTTTGCATGACTTTTTCATGTGCCAAATGGGAAAGATAAACATAGTAATTTTATTCTAAAGTGACAAGCACTCTCAACAGGTACATATCTCTGAAAGTTTTGGATAGCTAACAATACAAATAGCTACCCTATGGGGAATGCACCCTAGGCGATCCCAAGGCTGTAGACCAGTATTGGCTTGCAGGACCTGACAGTTCAGGCAAGGAATGAAGAAAGCAAAGAGCTCGGCTTTGTTAGTCGACTTCATTGAAGGTTTCTGTGTAAACTCTCACAAAGCAGACCTAAAATGACGTGGACTGATGACAAAGCATTCATGGGTCAGCATCACACTCGCTTGACAACGAATGAACCGTATAACTCCCCTTGGGACATCTGTAATCATACCAAGCAACCAGGCCGCAGGCGAATGCATTTCCCACCACTTCCTAGCCTTGGATGGAGCGATACTGTGTGGGTACCAATTACAATGCAATTACACTACACAGTGGTATGTGTGGATGGTTGAAGTAGTACGGTCTATCAGCCCTTGTCGGCTATTGGAGGCCATTGATCACGAAAATCACTCGAGTAGGTTAGAGTAAGAGCTTGTTAAGTCTCCAATTCCCTATTTATTCACCTTTCACGAATCGCGTAGGAAGAGGCGGTAGGTCTATTTTCACCACCAACTCATTACAGTGGTTGCGGTTCATCTTCATTCATTAAATGCACAAACAACAAAAGAAGCCGGACACGTTTTGCTCTAGTTAACTAAAAAATGCTTTCTCCCTCTGACTCATTCTTTTAAATTCTCGTTTGTTTTGCATTCCCTACTACAGTATGACCTGCATTTCGGACATAACTATAAGTATAAGGCAAACAAAAGCGAGGAACGTTAGTGCTACAATACGTTAGCCGGTTTAGACTTTTGACAGTTTAGTCCAGCGATGAATGCTCCAACTCGGACTCAAGAGACGAAAGTGTTACCTTCAGCCTCCCTCCTGAATCTGCCATTGCAACTTGATGCATTCTTGAGGCGTAAAGTTGTTGACAATTATATGACACACAAAACCCGAAGCTTCGCCAGATTAAATTAATACTACAGTTAAAGTCGTTGGAATGGTTTACCGTTCGCGATTCTTCGCGATACGAGAGTAACTTCCCCTGGTTTGTTAAAATACTAAATTAAAACGGATCTGGCACGAGGAGAATCCAGATTTGTCTTTACAATGTCCGTCGGTTTTGAATATATACTTGTCTCGAATTTAATCTTTTGATTAAAATATTTTTGTAGTTGACAAAGAACCGTATATCACATCTCTGAGTAAAATCTTCCATGTAGGGCTTTTGTTTTGATGTCTGGCTCTGTCCTCTGCCAAAATATAACCGGTGCCCTCGAGGCACCCTCGAAGACCAAACTGCAGTGAAGAAGGTATGACGACTAGTTTTACGCCATGTCCACTCCAGATGTACTCTTGGGAATCGAGCCAAGCTCTCGCGCGTGAAGTGTGCCTCGTATGCCGGCAGCAACTGTGTCGAACACATGTTGCCGATATCGATTTGTTTACTTCCAGTCAGCTGCATCAGCCTATGCCAGCGTACCGGTGAGGGAGAAGCAGGCAGTCCCACTGTGTGTACACAACTGTCTGGGTTGTCCGCGTGTGACTCACACTCCTGACTCCCTCGACTCTCGCTTTTCAAGTAAGTGAAACTCTCCCTCGCTCGATCTGTGGAAATGCATTGTGACGACGTCGTTTCGCTTCTCTTCCTTCTCAAAGACTGCACCTGACGACAGCTTCTGTGGTGACAATGATGACGCTGCACAGAGGCTGGTTGATGAACCCAGCTTTCTATCTCTCTTTGTAGTCGCGCCATTCGACCGTTACAAGGGTTGGTCGATCCCAGGAAGCGAAAGAATCACTTGTCTTTTGTCTTTTGAGTGGCCGTACACAAGTTTTGACGTGACAGTGCTTCGATCGCTTTGGGTGGAACGGAATGGAGGAAGGGTGGGCATTGGTGGAAAGTTGGGTTGGGCGTTCAGCTGGTTGGGACGGAGGAAACAGAATGGGAATAGATCTATACAAGTGATTTGTGTCTGTTAAATGTTGAACAGGCAATTCTAGCATTACCTGAAACTTCCAGGCAGTACCATGACCAAAATAAAAACATAGCATGCAAACTTTAAAAAGAGATTTTCACTCACCATTGGCATCATCATAGAACCAGACACTAAGTGAGTTTATTGCCCCTGTGTGTACCAACAGACTGATCACAGATCAGTGAACAAGAGTGATTCCTGACTGACAGGATGTTTTACTGCCTGGATCCTTGACAATACAATTTGTGAAAGTTCTTTAAAACTTTTCTCAGATGTTGCATTTCAGATCAAGAAAGAATGTCAAATTATCCTTTTAAGAAAAAAGTGCTGTAAGCCATATGCTAGTTTGAAGGTTAACTTTAGCTAAGTTTTGAGCAAGTCTATGACTCTGTTAGTCTCTAGTTTTTTGGGAAACAAGCACATTGATAAACTGAGCTCCTATTAAGGAACTGTGTCTTTCTCAGGTCTCTTGCACTCTTTTCTCTCATTCTTACCATCTTGCTTTCTCTCTCCTTCTGCCATCAAAATGATTTAGCAGAGAAGTCTCCATAGCAGACTCTTGAAATCTTCTCCCCCCATTCTCCTCTGCAACTCCCTAATAGACACCCTGGCCATGCAAACCAAGGAATACTGAGTGTACACCTCATTCCAGCTCTGTCTAAAACTGGCCGTTTTGCCACACTTACCTCCTGTGGGGTGGGGCTAAGAATATACGCCCACAGTAATAAAAAGATGAATAACTAGGGAAATGGAGATTTGACTTGCTTTCTCAGCCAGTTCTAGTGATATTCATGATCATGTCCTTACATAGCTTACTAAGGCTGATTGGCTGTAGAACTTCATACGTTATACATACACCAGCATTATCTGTCTCACTTTAGAAGAGACCTGGCTGTATAGTTGTGCACCGACTGGATTGCAAGAGTTGTCTCCCTACCTCCATTACATGCTCTGAAGTAATTTTTTTCTCCAAAGAACTCCATGCAATACGGATTGAACCAGTATCAAAGCAGGCTTGTTTTCTTGTTTTGTGTGACATACACCTCACACCAGTTATTTGTGTGTATGTGTGTGTGTGTGTGTGTGTGAGTGTGTGTGTGAGTGAGTGCATGCATGCATGCATGCATGTGTGTGTGTGTGTTTGTATGTATATACATATAATGATATATGTGTGTGTGTGTGTGTGTGTGTGTGTGTGTGTGTGTGTGTGTGTGTGTGTGTGTGTGTGTGTGTGTGTGTGTGTGTGCAGTCTGTACTGTTTCATTGACATTTTTGGTTCTCTCAGAAATACAAGATCTTTACATGGATTGCTCTGAAAGGTGAATAGAGAAATTGACTGCAACATGCTATTGCTAACAGAATGCCTTCTGAGTGAATATCTAAAGTAGTTGATACCTTTTAATATGCTTTGAATATCATAGACGACCTGATTTCTGCATTATCTCAGTCTG
>JAWQFJ010021041.1:15000-27520 GCA_034096865.1 Theodoxus fluviatilis | reverse complement strand
GAGTACCGGTAATAGTGCCGACTGGGGGAATTTATTTGGGTGGAATTTCTAGCTCATCACCGCGTGTAAACAATGGGCATTGACCTTGCCTTACATAGGCAGAGAATAGGCGCTCACTATGCCCGTATCCAAGCATGCGCGAGAAGACCAAGAAAAGCGAGCGGCATTATCGGAAACGAGGGATGGAGACCCCCCAGTCTGCCCCAGCCCACACGCAGCAATACCCCCCGGTACAGTTTGCATTTGCCACGAAGCGGTGCCAAGGTGGGCCTGATTGGAGTGACTCTCTACCTGTCTCTCTTCCTGATGTGCGTGTCAAGGCCTCGATCTCCCTCAGTAAACTTACACGATCTCTCTACTAGAATAGTATTAGCAGGCGATATAGAGGTCAACCCCGGGCCTGTGCCAGGAAACAAAACATTTGTAGACCCGATGAATTCGGCCTCTAGCAATTTCACGACTCCATGTGAAAACGTGGAGTGGATGAAGGCAGAAATCGTCGCTCTAAACTTTAATCTGTCAAATCATTTGCAAAACGTCAGAGAAACAATCCGCAGTGAATTCTGCATGCTTCGTGACGATGTGGCCTCACTTCATACGTACATTCAAAACATTTGCTACCAAAATGAACAAATGCAATACACCTTGAATGAGACAGAGAGAAAATGGATGGAACATAGTGCTGAACTTAATAGATTTAATCTAGTTCTGCAAGATGAACATACGAAAATGAAGAGCGAAATGGATTATCTGCTGTCGCGACAAAGACGTGCTCCTCTGCGAAAACGGGGAATTCGAGATGCTACTCCACAATACCCGAGGCGGAACCATGAAGGGCGAGGCCAGACTGACGCAGGAGAGTACGCCTTCTCTCCAGGTGCAGGTCCAATTGGGAGTGCCTTTCGAGCGTTCGGAGACCACGGATTTCCTCGCAGAGTTCACCCTGAAGAAGCGGAGGGCAGCAGAGGATCCAGACGGAATGCCGTACGCCATCGTCAAAGGGCCAGAGCGAGAGATGTAAGAAATCTGGTCATCATTCCAACCACCGAAGGTCCCTCTCCCTGGAGTGACGGGGAGGGGGGAGCCCACGAGCGCGGCGTGGGCATGCCGTGTAGGACCGAGCCCGGACGTCTCCATCACGGCGGGGACGAGAATGCAGTTGAGGCCGGAACGACTCCTTCTCCGCCATCATCTGGAGACCGGAGGTCGGCAGCCTTCAACGCCAGGATTTCTCCTTCCCCTTCCCCTTCTCACCAACGTGACCCATCGGTGCCAGCGTTTAGTGACGTTGAAAGCGTTCGAACGCCGCAGTTGTCAACCCTTGCATGCGACTCACGCATCAATCCCGATGACCCGGACAGGGATCTGCTCAGCGGTGGTACTGCGCTCCCTAGGAGAGCGGAAACCCGCCGCCTTACCTCGCAGAGCTCCATGCTCGAGTGGGTCAGCAGAGTTCGGGGAGCAACGTCAACTGGAGGGAAGGACAGCGCTGCCAGGTGTAAGAGGAGGGTAAGGAACGGAAGGAAAGCAGCGCAGAAGATAATTGGGGAGGATGTGCTGGGAAACCGGGAACAGGCCTGCAGCGAGAGCTCAGATTCTGAAGCTCCTTCTCTACCTTGTGTGCCACGCGGAGCAACTGGAGCATGGGAGGGCAGACTCAGGCAGACTGCAGAAACTGTAGAAGCGAGGATGTACAGTGACCCATCAGACGTACTGCCGGAGTCAACCTGACGAACTAGCCGACGACCCGTAACTACTGTCTCTCACGAGCGCCGATGCCAAAATAACAATGCTTTTAATCCTTCTGTCTGCAAACTGGCGAGACCAGGCTTAAATATACTATGTTGGAATGTGGAGGGATTATCTTCCAAACTTGATGAACCAGGTTTTCTAAATTATATCTTGTCCTTTGATGTATGTTGTCTTTTGGAAACATTTGTAGCTCAAGATTTTGATTTGAGTTTCTTCTTAGATGATTATATGGTGCTTCTTTCTCCGGCAGTAAAACTTTCTAAACATGGACGAAGATCTGGGGGAGTTCTCATGCTAGTGAAGAAACAATATGTTGAGGAAGTATCTGAACTAAGGTGTCCCAATGATAACATGATAATAGTCAGAATACCGAACTACACTGGGACTGACCTTATAATTATTTGTGCTTATATTCCACCAATAGATTCTCCCTATTATAAGGACAAAAAGATTAAGTGTAATATCTTGCTGCTGGAAGAAGAACTACTAAGACTGCAAGAAATGTTTCCTAGGGCATCAATTCTGATATGTGGCGATTTCAACGCCAGAACTGGCAGCTGGAATCTTCATTGCAAGAGCGATGATGAAAGTGATGAATGGAGTGATGATGGAATTGCAAACTGTCAATGTTCTGAAAATGTAGCCCACCGAAACTCTCAAGATCATGCGGAAAACCAATTTGGGAAGATTTTGATGAACCTATGCAAAATTTATCATATGTATATTCTAAACGGCAGTGCAAAGAACGACAGAGCGGGGAACTTGACCTTTTTTTCCTCGCATGGGGACAGTGTTGTAGACTATGGTATTGTTTCCGCAAACACCACCAAATTAGACATCAGTTTTAAAGTGGGAAATAATATTTCATCCAGTCACATGCCTCTAGAAATAGGTATATGTAAGGACACTGTCCGCTCTGGCAAGTGTAGCAGGGAAAGAGTGACTAAATTTATTTGGGACAGCAAGAAAGCCCAAGAAGTTATACAAAATTTGCAGACTGGAATTTCGAACCAATCTTGATCAAAGCTTTCAAACGATAAACAAAGACGTTGATATAGCACTGAATGGTTTTATTCAAACGCTTCTCTCTAACGCTGAATGTATGCTTCGCACTGTACCTGTAGATCCGCAGAAAGGAAGAGATTCATCTGAGTGGTTCGACCTCGAATGCCGTTGCGCTAGACAATATGCAAGGCAAGCATTAGTGCAAGCTAAGAGAAGTTGCTCTGTATATGATAAGAAACAATATGTGGACCTGAGAAATCGGTACAAAAAACTGTTACGAGAAAAGAAAGATAGTTATAAAAGAATGACATGTCAGACCCTAATTAAAAGTGTAAAAAATCCTGCAGCCTTCTGGTCACTGGTGAAACGAGCTAAGACTAGACAGTCTAATCCATCTGAAATTGAATTGAGGGACTGGAAAACTTATTTTGAGGGTCTGCTGGGCCAGAACAAAAGGGGGACCCTTTTGAATGATGGGTGCGTGGTTGTTAAACACGAAGATCTTGATGCTGCAATAAGAGAAGAGGAAGTGAGATATGCTATTTCACGGATTAGCCATAAAAGAGCTCCGGGAATTGACGATATCCCAGGAGACTACTTAAAACTAGCTTGCAGTTATATATCACCCTTTCTTACTGCTCTTTTTAACTTCCTATTTGAAAAACAGTACTTCCCAAAGAGCTGGAGCAAAGCGGTGATCATCCCCATTTACAAAAGTGGAGAAAAGGCAGACCCTGCAAACTACAGAGGGATATCCTTGCTATGTAGTGTTAGTAAAGTCTTCATGTCTGTTCTGACAAGTCGCCTACGAGACTGGGCAGAGAAGAATAGCAAGTTTTGTAACGAGCAGGCAGGATTTCGAAAGGATCATTCAACCATAGACCATATATTTACACTTCATTGCATGGCTGTCAAGCACGTGTATGGGAGGGGACGAGGAAAACTGTATGTAGCTTTTGTTGATTACCAGAAGGCCTTTGACTCTGTGGACAGGTGTTGCCTCTGGACAGTTTTGGGAAAATTGGGTCTTTCAACCAAATTCTTGGATATGCTGAAAGCTGTATATTTACACGTACAAGCCTGTGTGAGATGGAATGGTACATTGTCTGATACTTTTGATTGTCCAATTGGCGTAAGGCAGGGGGCAAATGAGTCCCCGATAATTTTTTGCCTATTAATGGAATACATTGCAGAGTATATACGCAGACATGGGCGACATGGTGTGCAACTTCTGCCAGGGTCGGTAGAGATTTTTTCACTATTTTTTGCAGATGATGTTGTACTCCTTTCCACCACTCCAGCAGGGTTGCAACGTCAAATTGATAATCTGTACTACGTGTCTGGTGAACTTGGCCTAGCCATAAACACCAAAAAAACAAAAGTAATGGTATTTCGGAAGGGAGGATTCCTGGCCCGACGCGAAAGGTGGAACCTGGGAGGCACAGAATTGGAGGTAGTCAACCAATATAAATACCTGGGTTTTGTGTTCACAACCAAACTGTCTGTAGCTTCCGCCCTTGACCCCCAAGTGGTGAAAGCCAAGAAGAAAACAGTTCAACTACTTAGAACCATGTGGAGTCTTAACACTCTTAATACGAATATTTTTTTCAGATTATATGATGCCCAGGTGCAACCTTCCTTGCTCTATGGCTCGGAGCTGTGGGGACTGGATAGAAGACTGTGCATAGAAAGAGCCCATCTGTTTGCATGTAAACGGTTCATAAATGTTGACGTTAAATCATCCAGCACGATGTGTCATGGCGAATTGGGTAGATACCCTTTATACATAAATACTTTAGTACGTGCAGTGAAATATTGGCTTAGACTGTGTAAGATGCCAATTGACAGGCTGCCCAAACAGGCGTATTTGATGTTACTGAAGGAAAATGTCCTTGATAAGTTCAACTGGACTAAATCTGTCGAACTGTGTTTAGCAAAACATGGTTTCACTTACGTGTGGTTGAACAGCGGGACAAGTAATGATAAAGGCTTCATCAAATCACTCAAACAGAGATTATGTGACTGTTACCGTCAAGACTGGAACTCGCAACTTGCGAGCAGTGATCGTTTCATCTTTTATAGTTCCTTCAAACGGAAATTTCATTGTGAAAGCTACCTAACTTTTATAAACATTAAAAAGTTCAGAGATGCTTTTGTCAGATTCCGACTAAGAAACAATGCCCTCAAAGCGAATATGAGGAGTTCAGACCAAAGCCCGGATAGAGACTGCCCATTCTGCAAGGAAACCGAGGATGAAAGTCATTTTCTATTGCGTTGTCACGTATATAATGACCTCAGAAAGAAATATATTCTTAAACATATACAGAAGTTAAAATATAGATGTGAGGCACAGCTAATGGATGGATGTGACAAAAGAAAAACACGTGATGTCGCAATGTATGTATATTATGCGTATAAAATGCGTCTCGAGAAATTAGAACATCCACCTGATAATGCGAATGGACAGTAAAAAAGAAAAGGAAGTGAAACAAGCTACTACGCTAACAAAGAACACTTTACCTTGACCAAACGATGTTTAATGTATGTTGTTGTATTAAAGATGCTCAAGCAGCTACAGACTGCTTTTTAAGTACGAGAAATTATACATAACGATTTTTACAGAACCTGTTGTTAAACTCCTTCTGGATTCAAAGTCAATTGTCACATTTGTGTATATGGTTGTACATTTTATCTCTATCTCTCTCTCTCTCTCTCTCTCTCTCTCTCCTCTCTCTCTCTCTCTCCTTTCTCTCTCTCTCTCTCTCTCTCTCTCTCTCTCTCTCTCTCTCTCTCTCTCTCTCTCTCTCTCTCTCTCTCTCTCTCCACCAACTGGTATAGACGTGTTTCTGACACAGAGGCGGTGAGCTACCATAAGATTATATCCGCGACGATGTATGAATATGCTATTCATGCCATTTCAATGGCCGTAATATAATATCTATTTTAACATTTCTGTACATATGAAAACCTGAATGTTTTAACCTGATGTATGCTCATATGGCCAAGCTTGGTCTTAGGCCGAGATAAAATCACCCCCCCTCTCTCTCTCTCTCTCTCTCTCTCTCTCTCTCTCTCTCTCTCTCTCTCTCTCTGTCTCTCTCTCTCTGTCTCTCTCTCTCTCTCTCTCTCTCTCTCTCTCTCTCTCTCTCTCACTCTGCAATAAATTCCGATAATAATTATGTGTAATGTTACCAATGAATATACAACATGTCATGCAGACAAAACAGTACACAAATCGTGTGTTTCGTGATGCACCAAATACACAGTCGATGAGTGTGCCATGCTGTGAAGAGTGTATTAACAATGATTCGGGTATTATATAAGATGTTAAGGCATCATCTACCAGACTGAAATGTTTTGAGCACTATGAGTTATGTTCTTCCCCTTGTTGGTAATTTAACTCTCCAAACTGTCAAATAGACATTGATGGCTGATATGCACCATTAGCCATTTGTCTCTACAATCACTGTGCGAGTATGCAGTTTTCTTGTTAAATTATGTGATATTTTATAGCTATTTCATTACTGTAACAATTCTACGTATGTACATACCATGTTCTGCTTTTACGTTTGTACAAAATGTAAGTCTTATCTTCTTGACGGGTCGTCGGCCGCAATAAAGAGATCAATCTCTCTCTCTCTCTGAATATTTTGCCTCAAGGGCTGAATGTAAGAAAGGCACTATACTGCCTAATTCACTACCCTTGGAAAATAAAGTTCGTTCGTTCGTTTCTCTCTCTCTCTCTCTCTCTCTCTCTCTCTCTCTCTCTCTCTCTCTCTCTCTCTCTCTCTCTTACCACATTTGAATATTTTGCCTCAAGGGCTGATCGAATGTAAGAAAGGCACTATACTGCCTAATTCACTACCTTTGTAAAATACAGTTCGTTCTCTCTCTCTCTCTCTCTCTCTCTCTCTCTCTCTCTCTCTCTCTCTCTCTCGTTCTCTCCCCTTTTCTGTCTCTCATTCTATCTTTCTTTCTCTCCCTCCCCTCTCTCAGTCTCTCTGTCTCTCTGTCTCTCTCTCTCTCCATAGGCTACCAAGGCAAGCTTATGAAATGCTCCAAAACTCTAATGAAAATAGAAATTGGACATGCTTGATGAGAAATACTCTTTATGAGTAGGTTTTGGTTACATATGGTTGAATGGTGGAGTAGGATTTGAGAAGCACTTCCTGAACAATGTTAAGCAGAGGTTACACTATTGCTACAGACAAATATGGAATGAAAGAAACGACAGCAGCCCTATATTTGTATGGTATGTTTCTTTTAAGATGTTTGCTCGAGAAATACCTTAATTTTGTCACAATAATGAAATTTAGGGATAACCTTATGCGATTTAGAATCGAGATAAATGCTTTGAAAATTATTCAACGATATGTGATCAGAGACAAGAAACAAAAATGTCCATTCTGCAATGAAATCGAAGATGAAAAACATTTCCTCATATATTGTAAGCTATATGATGACATAAGACGTAAATATATCGCACAGTACTTAAGTGACAACGTAAAGAGGAAATGCAGTATCCTAGTGAAAGGATGCAACATAGATATGTCAAGGAATGTCGCTATGTATATATACTATGCTTTTGAACAACGAGAAAAGATATTTAGTGCAAATTCCAGTTCTGACTCGTCTATACATGTCAGGTCCATCGTTTGAGCTTCGTGTACTTCAGTATAGGACATTCTCATTAACGTACCCTGCAGGAGTTATCCTCGGCGCTCTCTGTCGAAAAACAACGCGTTAGGTAGAACCACCTAGTTCCGGTCGATTCTCGAAGCGTCTGCACTGAATACTAGATCTTTGCTAGATCGCTCAAAGTACATGTATGTGGGGGTGGAAAACAGTACTGTGTCATGTAAAGCTCGAATGAGTAGCAGCAGATAACTGTTTAGTTCTGGCTTGAATTGACAATTTCGTTTCCCTGGTCTGGCGAGGACCGAAAATTCACTATCATCGAGTGGATGAGTGATCAACTTGCCCGCACGGCGTAATGTATAGGCCTAACTTGTAAGATCGGGTCGATGATGACAAGAAAATGGCATTAAAACACACAAAAAGTTTCATTACAACTAAAATCACCGATTATATTAATAACTGACCATTTTTACACTTACAGCTAGTACTCAAACTTTACAACGCAAACAAAACACACCTGCGGGGAGTGTCGTGGTCTCGCATCAAAACTCAATGCACGAGTGATCGTTTCACTATCTGATCCGACATGGTATTCCAGCAAACAAGCAACTACTGCAACTTCATGAAGTTATTGAAATCTCAAAGTGTGATGTCAGACATCGATTGACCGATCGAGTTCGACTGCAGCTGCCGATTGCATTCTCGAACATTTCGTCTGCACTGAATACTATAGATCGCTCAAAGTATGTGAGGGTGGAAAACAATACTGTGTCATTTGCCATAACCATCGTGGCAAAATTATTGATGGAAAAGTTGTCAAACTACATGGCATTCCAGCAAAAAAGCAACTACTGCAACTTCATGAAGTTATTGAAATCTCAAAGTGTGATGTCAGACATTGATTGACCGATCGAGTTCGACTGCAGCTGCCGAATCAAACGAAGCGCTGCTCCCAAGCTCGTTTAAGTTGCTTGTGATCGTTTCGCTATCTGATCCGACAATAATTACTAAACATTGATATCAAAAGCACTATTCAAAATTTTTGGCGGGTGGTCTACCCCGCACAACTAAAATCTACGGTTAATATATCCACAAGCCGAATTACGTGAAGTTATACATTACGCCGAGTGCGCGCAAGTTGATCGACTCGATGATAGTGAATTTTCGGTCCTCGCCAGACCAGGGAAACGAAATTGTCAATTCAAGCCAGAACTAAACAGTTATCTGCTGCTACTCATTCGAGCTTTACACAAAGATTATATGAAACATTATATCACACTAGCTCGATCGTCTGCTGGCGTAGTGACTATGGTTCGATCGCGTTCGTCTGCTAGCCAGCTAAGTACGTACGGTGAGGTTTGTTTACTTATCTTCTGTGGGTTTTGTGCAGAAAGTATACGTTAAAACAGTCTAATATGACTATTTTCGATTAGTTTTCAATCTAATTAATCTTTTTGCATGTTTAATGTCATTCTTTTGCCACGATCTAGCGATCATCCCATGAGCTTCTATTTTTACCAGTCTACCGGAACTAGTGGAAGTAAAGGGACAAAACTCGGGCTGAATTTCAGTTTCAGAAATGAGAATGTCCTATACAACAAAATCACGTACAACCAGCTCGAAAGAACCATGGTAAATACACTTATAGGCATACATGTACTTGATATTTGTCAATGCTTGTTTTTTGTGGTTTATTATTTTTCCTTTTTTTTTCTTTGTACATGTGTGTGGTAAACCACAAGTTCTGTATGGGCTGTCGGCCTGACAATAAACCAGATCAGTTAAGTTCTCTCTCTCTCTCTCTCTCTCTCTCTCTCTCTCTCTCTCTCTCTCTAGATAAACGAGAAAGATGGACAAATTACTTGGAACGTAGCGACAGATATGCAGTATACCGGCTGTTTAGAACCACACTCGGAGTAGAGACATATTTGTACCAAGAGTATAAAAGACCTTCAGATCGAGAGACATTTTTAATATTTCGTTTTATCATAGGCCCATCCGTTATGTACATTCATTAATACAAGTGAGAACCAAAACCCCTTTCAGTCTGTCCGTAGTGCTTGGAAGAGGATGCATGACTGAATGTTGACCAGATCGACACCCAGCAGTCATCGAGTTTGATCAAAATCGAACATCGACTGAAATAGCCTACGTTTGTGTTAATTCTGGCCTGCAGCATTTCGTAAACCTATCAACGAGCAGAGCAAAATGCATGAGAGAAAAAACAAAACAAGTAGGCAACACAAGATCAGTCAAGCCTTGATCACTTTGGTTTGATTCTGAATGCCGAGACATTAAACGGAAAACTCTAGGTGTTCTGAAAATTTTCAGGCGGCATAAGCAAAGATTATAGGTGTAACCTATAATCTTTGGCGTAAGTCAGGGGTAGAAATGGAAATTTACATTGAAACTAGACGCTCCTATAAAATCTTGATCACATAAAGAAAGAAAAAGTAATATGTTAATTGAGACTAAACATTTGCTGTTGGCTTCTTTAAACGACTCCAAAACGTTCTATACATGGTCATCGATCAAGAACTCAACGAGACACTCCATCCCTCTACCAGAAATATCTATTGAAAGATGAAAAACTCATTTCGAAAACTTATCCAAATATAATACAAACATCATAAAAATAATTTTGAGTAATGAGTTTGAGATAGTAAAACGCTAGACGCAGATTTAAGCGTTTGCAGAAGTTTAGTGTCGCTCTGAGCAATAACATACGATCTAGCAAGGCTCCAGGCCTAGTAGAAGGCCTGCCGGGAGGCTGTTTAAAGGTAGTACGCGATAATAAAATATTGAATGCATGAATGAATGATTGAGCGTCTCTCTCCACAGACAGTACATTAATGAAAACTCAACTTTAATGGTTTATTGTTTGAATGGGACATTCTCACTTCTGAAACGGAAATACAGCCCAAGTTTTGTCCCTTTACGTCCCTTAGTTCCGGTAGACTGGTAAAAATAGAAGCTCATGGGATGATCGTTAGATCGTGGCAAAAGGATGACATTAAAGCATGCAAAAAGATTAATTAGATTAAAAACTAATCGAAAATAGTCATGTTAGACTGTTTTAACGTATACTTTCTGCTCAAAACCCACAGAAGATAAGTAAACAAACCTCACCGTACGTAGCTGGCTAGCAGACGTACGCGATCGAACCAAATTAAGTCACTACGCTAGCAGACGATCGAGCTAGTGTGATATAATCTTTGTGTAAAGCTCGAATGAGTAGCAGCAGATAACTGTTTAGTTCTGGCTTGAATTGACAATTTCGTTTCCCGGCCTGGTCTGGCGAGGACCGAAAATTCACTATCATCCAGTCGATCAACTTGCGCGCACTCGTATCGGCGTAATGTATAACTTCACGTAGTTCGGCTTGTGGAGATGATATTATTAACCGTAGATTTTAGTTGTGCGGGGTAGACCACCCACCAAAAATTTTGAATAGTGCTTTTGATATCAATGTTTAGTAATTATTGTCGGATCAGATAGCGAAACGATCACAAGCAACTTAAACGAGCTTGGGGGCAGCGCTTACGTTTGATTCGGCAGCTGCAGTCGAACTCATCTGTCAATCGTGTCTGACATCACACTTTAACTTGTTTAAGATTTCAATAACTTCATGAAGTTGCAGTAGTTGCTTGTTTGCTGGAATGCCATGTAGCTTGACAACTTTTCCATCAATAATTTTGCCACGATGGTTATGGCAAATGACACAGTACTGTTTTCCACCCCCACATACTTTGAGCGATCTATAGTATTCACATAATTCATTGCAGACGAAATATTCGAGAACGCAACCGGCAGCTGCAGTCGAATTCGATCGGTCAATCGATGTCTGACATCACACTTTGAGATTTCAATAACTTCATGAAGTTGCAGTAGTTGCTTGTTTGCTGGAATACCATGTCGTATCAGATAGTGAAACGATCACTCGTGCATCGAGTTTTGATGCGATTGCGATCGAGACCACGACACTCCCCGCAGGTGTGTGTTTGCGTTGTA
This sequence comes from Theodoxus fluviatilis, assembly GCA_034096865.1. NCBI lineage: Eukaryota > Metazoa > Mollusca > Gastropoda > Cycloneritida > Neritidae > Theodoxus > Theodoxus fluviatilis. Next base: position 16,114 of record JAWQFJ010021041.1, on the reverse strand, counting down.
AAGTTTGAGTACTAGCTGTAAGTCTAAAAATAGTCACTTATTAATATAATCGGTGATTTTAGTTGTAATGAAACTTTTTTGTGTTTTAATGCCATTTTCTTGTCATTATCGACCCGATCTTACAAGTTAGGCCTAAAGGCTATACATTAGTCATTACGCCGTGCGGGCAAGTTGATTACTCGACTCGATTTGATAGTGAATTTTCGGTCCTCGCCAGACCAAGGAAACGAAATTGTCAATTCAAGCCAGAACTAAACAGTTATCTGCTGCTTCTCATTCGAGCTTTACATGACACAGTACTGTTTTCCACCCCCACATGCATGTACTTTGAGCGATCTAGCAAATATCTATTCAGTGCAGACGCTTCGAGAATCGACCGGAACTAGGTGATTCTACCTAACGCGTTGTTTTTCGACAGAGAGCGCCGAAGATAACTCCTGCAGGGTACGTTAATGAGAATGTCCCATAGTGATTAAATATGTTTTCGAAACGAGTTATCCATCTTTCAAAGTCCTGGTTGACGGATGGAACGAGTCCATGCTCTCTCTCTCTCTCTCTCTCTCTCTCTCTCTCTCTCTCTCTCTCTCTCTCTCTCCAGAATATCTAACCAAACTATTTGAGCAGTCATCATTCAGAGGACATGACAAATTTCTCCTGCCTCAGCCTCGCATCGATTTGTTCAAATCGAGCCTATCTTACTCTGGGGCTGCTCTGTGGAATACACTGCCTGATGACATAAAATGTATATATCAAATCTTTGCCTATGTTCAAAGACAAAATTCGCACTATTCTCAGGCATCATCCTATGACATAGTTTTCCACGCTTTCATCTGACGTCTAGACAGTGGAACGGCTAAGTGGGTATCCTACATGGTCCATTTTTCACATATGCTTACTTCAGGCCACCCCTGGCTGAAACATTGGAGGGGTTCCGGCTGATTGGGGGTGGGGGAGTAGGGGAGGGAGTGTACACCAAGAGGCTTTGGCCTACATATATGTTATTTGTTTTTAACATTTGGATGTTTAGACAATTGTTTTCTATGTAGTTGTAATTGTAGTCACTTCAAGTTCCACATGTAAATTTTGCTTCTCTGGTACACTATCTACCCATTTT
>JAWQFJ010021041.1:0-12500 GCA_034096865.1 Theodoxus fluviatilis | reverse complement strand
GACATTAGCATCAGAGATACAGAGATGTGATATAATGATCTCATCTATTGCTTGAATATTCAAGTTTTTCGTACCTTAAGCACGTGCTGGCGAATTTAAGGTGGAATATTTTGTGTTGATAAGCGTGCTGTCGGTATGTCAAATCGGGTAAAAGCATGTTCAGAATGTGAAGAGGAAATTTCAAATCATTTAAGAAGCACGAGTTTTCTTAATGCAGGGGATCTTTGATTTCAGTCATGAAGTGTTTGGATATTTCAACACGATGTAGCGTATTACAGCATTTACTTCGATTCAATTTGCGTCCTATCTCCGTGTTACTGTCGGTAGTGCAATCGAGATGGCTGGGAGTTGGACGGTAGAAGAAAGATGCTTGTGGCGTTGTGCATGTGTGGGCGCGCGCGTATGAGTGTGTGTGTGTGTGTGTGTGTGCGTGTGTGCGTGTGTGTGTGTGTGTGTGTGAGAGAGAGAGAGAGAGAGATTTTCAGAATTTGTTAATCGTTGAAGGTAGACAATATATTTGCAACTTACGTTGCTTAGACTCGTAATCAGGCCAGTCTTTTATATACTGCAAAGTACTTATTACATCGGTTGTGTGTAACCAATTGTTGTTAACCCTAAACATGCATTGCAGGTGTTGAACAACTTTCGAAAATGACCGACATGAAGGAAGACAAGACGGAGGAGGAGACCAAGTATGGCGGATGTGAAGGCCCAGAGGCCATGTATGTCAAGCTCATCTCCTCAGATGGGCATGAATTCATTGTGAAGCGTGACCATGCTCTCACATCTGGAACCATCAAGGCTATGTTGAGCGGACCCGGTAAGATGAACTGCAATCATCTGTTAGCAGATAGCTTGAGGAGTGGTTCGAAGTGGACAGGGGTGGCTTAGAGCTTGAATGGGTTGTGCTTGACAGTCTTGAGACATCAAAGCACTGTAGGCTTTTGATTGTGTTAGATTTTTACACAACGTTGGCTGTAAATACCTGAACATTGTAGATTTCTGAATGTGGAAAGAATGTCATCAATAAATTGTTGAGAACAAGTGGAAAGAAGGCAAAGACAGATTAGTACAGTGAAGGGCATTTCAATTCTGTAGTCTGAATTATTTTGGTGGATAATCTCATATCTTGTCTTCTCAGTGAACTTTTTTACCTGTTCGTCATGATGAGTGTTGCTGTCAGTGGAATGATCAGCCAGTCTGGGTTGCTTCACATGAAGGCATCTTCATGCACTTGGGGCCAGGAGTAGAGAGATTTCCATGATTTCAGTCTCCTCACTCTGATTCTGCATTTGGTCACCTTGTGTTTCATTTCATTGACCTCTGTGTTTAAATATGACAAATGTAATTGTATGTAACTTTGATGAACATTGTATGAATGTTTGTTTGGATACAGGAGCACAGTTATAATTGTGTTGGTTGCCTTGACCTCAAACTAATGCAAGCAATTGGTAGAAGTATCCTTAATATTCCCTTTTTCTCTTCTTTTTTTTAAGGCCAGTTTGCTGAGAATGAAACAAATGAAATCAACTTCAGGGAAATTCCGTAAGTACAATGCCCCAATGTATGTTTGTATTGTGTTCAAATAACTCTTATTGTAATCCAGTGTTGTTTGCTCTAGTCTGATTTCTGGTGCTGATCTTTGTTTCTTTCAACTGCCAGCATCTTTGGAGCACCAGACCTTGCCAGTAGACTGATCTTTGTTTCTTTCAACTGCCAGCATCTTTGGAGCACCAGACCTTGCCAGTAGGCTGATCTTTGTTTCTTTCAACTGCCAGCATCTTTGGAGCACCAGACCTTGCCAGTAGACTGATCTTTGTTTCTTTCAACTGCCAGCATCTTTGGAGCACCAGACCTTGCCAGTAGACTGATCTTTGTTTCTTTCAACTGCCAGCATCTTTGGAGCACCAGACCTTGCCAGTAGACTGATCTTTGTTTCTTTCAACTGCCAGCATCTTTGGAGCACCAGACCTTGCCAGTAGACTGATCTTTGTTTCTTTCAACTGCCAGCATCTTTGGAGCACCAGACCTTGCCAGTAGACTGATCTTTGTTTCTTTCAACTGCCAGCATCTTTGGAGCACCAGACCTTGCCAGTAGACTGATCTTTGTTTCTTTCAACTGCCAGCATCTTTGGAGCACCAGACCTTGCCAGTAGACTGATCTTTGTTTCTTTCAACTGCCAGCATCTTTGGAGCACCAGACCTTGCCAGTAGACTGATCTTTGTTTCTTTCAACTGCCAGCATCTTTGGAGCACCAGACCTTGCCAGTAGACTGATCTTTGTTTCTTTCAACTGCCAGCATCTTTGGAGCACCAGACCTTGCCAGTAGACTCATCTTCCTTATGGGCAGCTGCTTGAGGACATGTTGCAACATGATACTTGTCATCCAATGCAGCCCCTTACTTATCATGTATCACACTTGCCAGAAGGTTTGACCTTCTTTTGCAATACCCTCCCTACTCTATCACTGACTAGGTGGCCACTATCAATATGCCTCCAGTCATACAGGAGTCTTCCACCCACCCACCCTTACCCCACCCAAACTTCCACCTTCTATTCATAAAAGCCAGGCCCATTGTTGGCTTTGCTGACCAGCAATAGTTGACTTTTCAAATCCCACAAATTCCATCAGGCAGCCAGTGAAATCCAAGCTTCCTATTTGGTACTGTTAGGGTAATCTTTCCATTTGAAGTGTGTGTGTGTGTGTGTGTGTGTGTGTGTGTGTGTGATGGTGTGTGGGCCTGTTTACACCCAAGCTTGGGAGTGGGGTCGAGTTCCAGCATTTTATTCATCTTGAGGCCCTCATGAATGGAGTAGCCTTATGCAGGATCTCCTTTGTGATTCAAAAGGCATGGAAAGGTCTAGACTGAACATTTCCAGGGCATTTTGAAATTTCCAGAAGGAAGACAAGCATTACCCCATCCCTGCGTTACCATTGGTTTTCATTAGACAAAGATGCCTGTTGCTCCTAGTTTTCCGTCATGGAAGAATAATTGCATGGAAAGCCACATGGAAAGGAAAGTCGGTCACGCTTCCTTTTAATGGGGCCACACTAGTGGACTCTTCCAAGGAGAGGGGTGCTTGAAGCTGATGTGCTACACCGCATAATGGGCCACATCTCCTCATTGGCTGAGATTTGCTGACACACATGTAACTGACTCACATGTAAACACAAGTACACATCAATCATGCACTTTGCCCATAACGACATACCATGTACCGCTAAATACCTTTTACATGTTCTCGAGATCCAGACTGTATGACAGAAGAATCCAAAATTAACATCCCCCACAACTGATGTGTAGTGATTCTGTATTGATTTTGGCTAAATATATTATGTGGTCAATCACACATTCGAAGCAGTGACTCCCACTCAGCATGATGACCAAATTATTTTTTGTACTTGAATGATGCTTGTGCAAAGCCACAACATCAGTGATGTTGGTCGTTTAAATCAGCAATGACTCCCACACATAATGACAACCGAATTACAATGAGCTTGATCGAAGACTGGTCCACAACACCATATGAAGCCCTGTCTCTGGCATAAACACCTATGTAAACACACAGTGAATCTGGGCCAATGAGGGGGTGTGGCCCATTAGACAGTGAAGCACGTCAGCTTCAAGCACCCCTCTCCTTGGATGAGTCCACTAGTGTGGCGCATTAAAGGAAGCCTTACTGGAAAGTCTGCTTCTGTAATCCCCTTTTTAAGGGGGAGGGTGAGGGTGGAGGCCTTTGTGCCTCCAGGTGGTTTGGAGGGTCAAGCACACTAACTTTTGGGTAGGTGGAGAGTCAGCTTTGAATGGTAAGAGGCCTTTGTGATGCACATGGACAGGTCAAGACTGGAAATTTCCAGATCAATCAGTAACCAAGTTCCTCAAGAGACCATTGCTCCTTGTTTTCTCTTGGAAGATCATTTAGTGCCAGTGAGTGACCTGCATGGGTCTGGCTTCAGAATCCTTGTTTATCACAGAGCCTGGCCCTGACCTTGAGAACATGTCCCTCCTTCGCAGCACAAACTATACAGAACATGCTGACACATGTTATGCATTTACACATCTTGTCTCAGAAATACCCTGGGTTTTAGCTCTTATTCAAGATGGCAATGCAGGAGGAAGGAGAAGTCTAAAAATATTCCATCAGTAGGGGATCCCAGTACACTCCGAACTCCGGCTGCATAGGGAGTGTAGGGTTTCTGCACTACAGTGACCAGCCGGCGCCAAGGGGTTAAAGGCCACTATGGAATAAAACTACATTTTAAAGTGAGTTACTGCCTTGTGAAAACAATATGATGCCAAGAGATTACTACCAAACTTGCGCACATTGTTGAAAACCCATTCAGTTTTTACCTCTAGCATGGAATTGTGTACACTATTATTACTGTACATGTTCCTGATTGTTAAGCTTTAATTTTATGAGTTACCTGAGCAAAAAACAAGAAATGCACTCAAGAAATTCTGGAAAACTCCTCTGTACACAATTAAAACTAAATGCATATATTAGAAAATATTCTGCTGATGAGAAAATTGGAGTGAATAAGTGCTTTTGATAATAAGTTATCTGATGTATTCCCCATTTTAATGCTATTTTACTCTTGTTTCCAAGCCCCACCCCCAACTACAGCCTCACCCCATAAAACACACACATACACACACACATGCATGCACACACACACACACACACATGCATGCACACACACGCAAACTTGTTTAGGCATTTAGGGGTGGGGAAAGTTAGATGTAGTAACTATGGGTGAAAATGTGAAATTATGGGTATATAAATAAAATTAGTGTCTGTTTTCCCCACGAGCTTTGTTATTGTGTTTCTACAAATTTAAATAAAAGCTTGAGATTTGAAGACTGCTGAAGGGGTTGAAGAGCCCTCTCATGCTTGATGCCATTGTGCTAATGGTTGTTGTAGCTCAGTTGGATTGTTCCCAAATAGCTGTGAACCCCAAGTGATCTACTTATGAGACTTCGCATTGTGAATTTGGATTGGGTTAACTAAGAACTGTTACATAGCAGGGTACACTTGGCAGTTTATTTCTTTGTTGAAGAAATCTGCTGCTTTCAGTTTTATTATCACCACCCACCCACCCACCTACTTCTCTCTCTCTCTCTCTCTCTCTCTCTCTCTCTCTCTCTCTCTCTCTCTCTCTCTCTCTCTCTCTCTCTCTCTCTCTCTCTCTCTCTCTCTCTCTCTATCTCTCTCTTTCTCTGTTTCCCTTGGGCTCCATCCACCTATTCTTTAGTGTTTTGTAAATGACAGGGACATTGAGGTGTGAAATTTTCCCCTATCACCCATTATGAGTCTTCATGTTTGAAGGCTCTTCGCAGCCTTGCTGGCTGGTGGGCAGTGAGACTCGATTTAATTGATTTCATGTCACTGGTTAGATGGACTGTATAAGAACTCACTGTTGAGAAGAGTTTTAATTCTTTGTTAAAGATGGGTGTTTCTTAATGTTGTGGCCTTATATAGCCTACAAGGCTGATAGGCCCTTAAACTCCATCCATCCATCCATCCATCTCTGTTTCCCTCTGTCTCCCTCTCCAATATATACAAAGTCTCATCCATATCCAGCCTCTTTATTTTAAACAAGAAGGGCAAAGCCCATACGACTCACATGGTTGACCTTGACCTTTACATGACCTTGACCTTCAGGTGACCTTCAAGGTCAAGGTCAAACAACTAAACCTACCAATGACATCATACACAAAGAAATGCTTTACACATTTTTCCTACCAAAATACATGTGACCTTGACCCAAGATCAAGGTCATCCAAGGTCATGCAACACAAAGCTGTTAATTCAAGACATAGGAAGCACAATGGTACTTATTGGCACTTTCTACCATGAGATATAGTCACTTTTAGTGGTTCACTACCCCATTTTGGTCACATTTCATAAGGGTCAAAGTGACCTTGACCTTGATGATATGTGACCAAATGTGTCTCATGATGAAAGTATAACATGTGTACTACAATGTTATGAAGTTTGGAAGAATTTTCTTCTATAGTTCAGGGTCAAGGTCACTTCAAAATATGTATACAATCCAACTTTGAAGAGCTCCTGTGACCTTGACCTTGAAGCAAGGTCAACCAAACTGGTATCAAAAGATAGGGCTTGCTTTGACCTATATACCACTTGTAGCTAAGGTCGCCATTCTCAATAACATGGGAGAAAATTGGAAAAATGTGAAAAATGACTGTTTTTGAGACCACATTTATGGCTCCTGTGACCTTGACCTTGAAGCAAGGTCAAGTCACTATGTATGTTTTTTGAGGCCTTGTCATCATACACCATCATGCCACATTTGGTGTTGATAGACTTAATAGTCTCCGAGAAAAATCCAACGTTTAAGTTTTTTACGCCCGGACGGACGGACGGACGGACGACACGGCTGAGTACATAGACTCACTTTTGCTTCACATGTGAGTCAAAAAGTGAAGTTAAAGCCCAGATACTCACAGTGTGTGTGTGTGTGCGTGCGAGTGCAAGTGTGTGTGATTCTGTGTGTTAGTGTCTGTGAGGGGTGGGGGTGGGGTGCAAGTGCATGTGATATTATGTGTGTGTGCGTCTGTGTGTGTGTGTGCATCCGTGTGTGTGTGCATGGGTATGTGTGTATATGTGTGTGTGCCATTTTGCCTCAACATCAGCTTCTTTTTTTCTTAGATTCCTCCTAGAACTAATAGAGACTTGTAGCACACAGTCCCCACTAGCTTTATGATGACTGGCAGATGCTTCATGACTCTTGGAAAAGGGAATTCCTGAAAAGGACATCCAAGTGTCTGAACTGCTTGCCATTATGTTACAGTTTACAGCAGTTCAGCCAATGACAGTCTAGGGGAAATGCCTTCATATTTGCTTTCATTCATGTGTAGAGCAAACAGACTTTTTGACTCACATGCGAAGCAAAAGTGAGTCTATGTTCTCACCCGTTTCGTGCGTCCGGGCGTGGTGTCGTCCGTAAAAACTTTAACGTTGGATTTTTCTCGGAGACTATTAAGTCTATCAACACCCAATTTGGCAAGATGGTTTATGATGACAAGGCATAAAAAACATACATAGTGACTTGACCTTGTTTCAAGGTCAAGGTCGCAGGGGCCGTAAATGTTGTCTAAAAAACAGCCATTTTTAACATTTTCCCAATTAGATTGGATACCTGACCTAGATATGGTATATAGGGCAAAGTAATCCCTATCTTTTGATACCAGTTTGGTTGACCTTGCTTCAAGGTCAAGGTCACAGGAGCTCTTCAAAGTTGGATTGTATACATATTTTGAAGTGACCTTGACCCTGAACTATAGAAGAAAATTCTTCCAAACTTCATAACATTGTAGTACACATGTTATACTTTCATCATGAGACACATTTGGTCACATATCATCAAGGTCAAGGTCACTTTGACCCTTATGAAATGTGACCAAAATGGGGTAGTGAACCACTCAAAGTGGCCATATCTCATGGTTGAAAGTGCCAATAAGCACCATTGTGCTTCCTATGTCTTGAATTAGCAGCTTTGTGTTGCATGACCTTGGATGACCTTGACCTTGGGTCAAGGTCACATGTATTTTGGTAGGGAAAATGTGTGAAGCAGTTCTTAGTGTATGATGTCATTGCTATGTTTAGTTGTTTGACCTTGAAGGTCACCTGAAGGTCAATGTCATGTTAAGGTCAAGGTCATGTAAAGGTCAAGGTCAAGCATGTGAGTCGTATGGGCTTTGCCCTTGTTTGTGCATTTAGGGTTGCAGTTTATTGTCTTGCAAATGACCATCATTCTCTATGCATAAACAAAGGTGCCCTTGTTGTGTGGCCGTACCATTACATTTCATGGTAGTTAAATAGTTTTTCCACAGCTCCATAAAATCAGAGCTGAGTTTCCCAGGGGATTGCAATTCACATCAGTGTAGTATTGAAGATTAGTAGAGAGGAATGTTCACAGCAAGCTTTCATGTGGAAAGGTTTATGGCCAAGGAGAGTGGTGGGCTTCATGAGAGCTGGTTGCCTGCTCTCCTCTTTTGACTTGTTGATGGATGCTGATGAAACATTGTTGTCCTCTGGGAAATGAAGCTCAGGCCTCATGAACTGTTGCCTCTTTGTTCTTTACAACAGCCTTTACTTTTCTCTTCCCACAGCTCCCACGTGCTGCAGAAGGTGTGCATGTACTTCACCTACAAGGTGCGCTACACCAACAGTTCCACAGAGATCCCCGAGTTCCCCATCGCTCCAGAGATCGCCCTTGAGCTTCTCATGGCTGCAAACTTCTTGGATTGCTGATCGGCTTCCCCAAGCTGCTTGCAGGCTTGGGAAAACTATCTCTACCCTGCACTGCTTCAGCTGACTTCTTTACAAGGCTGAAAAAACAGAAAACAAAAAAGGTCTTCTTTGAATTTTTTCCCCCCCTAGCAGAGAAGCTTGGGCAGCCTTCTTCACCTGGAGCGTGTATTTTTTTTCTTTTTTTCTTTTTTTAAAATGTGAAGACTTGTCATTTCTTTTTCCCTGCTGTGCACCCAAGATACCTTTGAGCATCCTCTCTTCCTGGATCGTTGATCAGCCATCCATCTCATGGCTAAAAAGACAGTGTTATCACAGAGTTCGATGACTACTAGGCTGAACTGTGCTAAATTATCTTTGGAAGTCAGTACCCACCCAGTACCACAGTTCACCCAAACTGGCTAGATGGAGTGATATGGGAACTTTGCTCCTTCACTTGCAAGATTGCTCCTCTTCCCCGTGATTTTTTTGGACTTCAGTCTGTGGGATTTTGTAAATAGCCAAGCAGATGGTGTGATGGATATTGATATCTGGAAAGGACACATCCGCTGCTTTGATTTGCAGATCTTTTCAGTTTTGAGAGACATTTTTCACAGTAAACTGCCGATGCTTCATTTGTGTGAAAATGTAAAATGTTATTGAGCCTTTTTTTATGTCCTCCTTGAATGAATATGATCAATCTTGCGTTATAGCAATTCCATCTTGCTTGATTGGTTGTGTATTTGTGTTTCCCCTCTCTCACTTCTCAGTTAAGATCACCAAAATCTGTCCATTTTTTGTGTAAATTTTAAAGTGTCATTAGTTGATCTCATCACTGGCGACTTTGCCAACACTTTTTACTCATCAGCAGGACAACATAGACTGCCTTCAGCACTAAGAATTGTGATGAACTGTGCAACCCTTTGTCCTTGATGTGCACATGACCGTACACAGTTCACTGTTCTAAGAAGCATCACACCTGGTTAGTATAAAGAGTGGGATGGGTACGTGAGCTGAACTGCCAACAAGATGCATGGCTAGCTTATTTGTGTGATTATGATGTATAAAATGTTAAATAAACTTTTCAAAAAAACTTGTATTTTGTTTATTGATATTTGTATCAAATTGTATGATTACTTGAAGTATGCCCTACATATTAAATTAATGTAGCTGGTCAGCACCACCACTAACACTCGGTGCCAACTTTTTTCTTGCACTGCACAGCAGCTCCTAGTATTTGTTCTATTGCAGAAAAAGTAATGTCAACCTGAGGAGTTGCCACATGATTGTGGCAGATGGAGAATATTGAAGACTGTAGATCTTCGATAAACTGGGTGCAGGATTTGCCTTCCTTCCCACGGATTAGTTGTAAAAGGCAAATGATAAGAGAAATCCAGACTTTATCTACTCTAACCATCTCAAGTGACTGTGTGGCCAATGGCCTTACATAGCCTACATGGACCAAGGCTGACGGGCAGTAAAACCATTAATTACCAATAGCACAAGTTTGGGTACCACATAGTCCAAATCCATTCCCTGCCACTGTATCATGCTGGAAACTCCGGCTGCTTGGAATTTCAGGCCTACAGTCCATGCTTGGCCAGCTGGAACTTGTTTCGCCCCGTTGTTACACGCTTCCTGACGAACACATAATCACCTACTTGCAGATCAGGAAGGAACGAGGTTATTATCATGTCTCTGTTTCCTTGAGGTGGCTGCCTTCTGCTGCAGTGTGGCTGCACGGCGATGTGCTTTTCTTAGACGGGAACGATGGGCTCTTATCCACTCGACTGGGCCAACAGCCGCTGGTTTTTCAGTACTCAGCATGACATCTGTCCAAACAGCATGAAGTATGGGGATATGCCGGTAGTTGCGTGTGGTGTGCAGTTGTACACGTACACCAATTCCAGTACATAGTCGGGCCAGTGTCCCTTCTTCTCAGGGGGTAGACTACATAGGAGTTGATGCATTATGCGATTAAATTTCTCGCATTGGCCATTTCCCTGTGGGTGGTAAGGAGTGGTATTAGGCTTGTGCACTCCATAGATGTCACACAGCTGGCTGATAACCGCTGACTCGAAATTTCTCCCTTGGTCAGAATTGATGCGTTCAGGCACCCCATAACGCACGAACCACTCTCGCTGCAAGACACGGGCCACTGTGGTAGCCTTCTGGTTCCGAGTAGGTGAAAATATCCGTCAAGATGAGCTCATTATCCCGGCTGTCAGAGGCTGGTTCCAGTACTGTAAAATCTATGGCTACCGTCTCCAGAGGTGTTGAAGCAAGGAGGTGTTGCATTGGAGCTTTACCTCTCGGTTGCCGCCCCATGAGACATTGTTCGCAAGTCCCCACATGACGTTTGACCTCCTCGTGCATCCCTGGCCAGTACGCTCGTTGCATCAAGAGGTCAGTGGTGCGCTGTGTCCCTTGGTGACCCATGTTGTCATGCACTGACACTATCACAGGCGCTCGAAGAGGAGAGCTTAAGACCAGTTGCTCCAGTGTTCCCAGTCTTGGGTTATTCACGAGACGGTAGAGCACTCCATCACGTATCGTCAGTCGCTTCCGTTGGTGCATCAGCTTCTTCGCCTCTGGGGTCAGCCGTTCAGACAGAGGAGACTGCGGCCAGAACTCCAGCTAGGGACCAACCGCAGAGTCATCTTCCTGTAGTTTCCGCAGGTCTTCCGCGCTGTACTGGGGCAGGGTCACCGGCGCGTGCTCGTCTTCACAGTCAGATCCGCCTCCGATGTATTCTTGTACACTGCTAGTAGACCAAACCACTCCTGTCTGCTCACACCAGGTTTCGTTGACACACGCGATGTGTGCATGAATTGGTGTTGTATTCTCCGGAGTTGAGAGTCGCTCCGGAATTTTTGGCAGTGCATCAGCTGGGTTGGTCTTCCCTGGCCTGTATTTGATGGTGAAGTCGAATTGATCCCGCACTGCGCTCCAACGTTGTTCCACGGCCCCGAGTTTGGCAGTCTTCAAGTGCGCCAAAGGATTGTTGTCCGTCAGCACAGTAAAGGTGTTACCTATCAAATAATGATGGAACTTTTCAGTCACAGCCCACTTCAGCACTAATAGCTCCAGCTTAAAGCTGCTGTTATTCACTGGATTCTTCTCTGTTGCTTTCAGTCTTTTGCTGGCATAAGCTACTACCCGTGTCTCGCCGCTGGACTGTTCTTGTGAGAAAATAGCACCCAATCTGTCGTTGCTAGCATCCACTTCCACCAAAAATGGGCGACTAAAGTCGGCGATTCCCAGAACTTTCTGGTGTTCCTCAGCCCAGGGGTCGTCGATCTTGACGTTCTTGTTCCTGCCTTTCTTCCCCCCTGCAAACTTATTCACGAGGTCATGCAGCGGTCCTGCGATGCGCGCGAACCCTTTCACAAAGCGTCGGTAGTAGCTGGTAAATCCTAGAAACGATCTGAGTTCGTTGGTGGTAGTTGGGGTGGGCCAATTCCTCACTGCTTCTGTCTTTTCTCGCTCACACCCTATTCCGTCGGCGGAGACTGTATGACCCCGGTAGGTCACTTCTCGCCGCAACAGGTGACATTTGGCGAGATTCAGTTTCAATCTAGTCTCGCCAATCCGAGAGAGCAGACTGTCCAGATGGGTAAGGTGGTCATCAAAAGTTCGACTGAACACAAGAAGGTCGTCCAAGTAGACGAGCAGAAAATCAAATAGGTAGTCTGTCATAGCATGTTGCATCAGACGTTGAAACGTGGCTGGCGCGGTGGCGAGTCCAAAAGGCATCCTGGTGTACTCATATAAGCCAAACGGTGTCGTGAAAGCTGTTTTGTGCTGGTCGTCCGGGTCCATAGCAATCTAGTGGTACCCACTGGCGAGATCGAGGGTGGAAAAATACTGGGCGCCAGCTAGTGAATCGAAGGACTCCAGCAGTATCAGCAGCGGATAGGCGTCTCGCACTGAATTGGCATTCAGCTTCCGATAGTCTACACACAGTCGTATGCTATTGTTGTTTTTTTCGCACCAGCACGATTGGCGATACAAAGAGACTGTGGCTCTCGCATATGATGCCCTTATCCAACAGTTGCCGGATGTGTCTCTTCACTTCCTCGTACTGCGGTGGAGGTATGGAACGGTACGGCTGGGTTACAGGGGAGTTATCTACAGTGTTGATTTTGTGCTTTACAATGTCCGTATACCCCAGTTCGTCCTCATCTCTCGCAAATATATGAGCGTGTTTGTCTAGAAGGTCCATCACTCTCTTCCTCTGCGC
>JAWQFJ010021040.1:127500-142620 GCA_034096865.1 Theodoxus fluviatilis | reverse complement strand
GAAATATCTTCAAACTACACAGCAAATACTATTCTTCGAAGGTAAATAGTCGCATTCGAAAAATACAACCTATTTTGTGAAGACTCTTACGTGAATAATTATATTTCCAATGTAATTATTGTTACAGAGCAGGTAATAATTTCAGATAGAGCTTTTAAAACAGTACATGCCCCATTTCCTCGAAAGTGAAATGAATTTTACTGTTACAAACACTGATAACCGTTATGCGAGAAAAGGTGTGTGTGTGTGTGTGTGTGTGTGTGTGTGTGTGTGTGTGTGTGTGTGTGTGTGTGTGTGTGTGTGTGTGTGTGTGTGAGTGCGTGCGCGCGCGCACGCACGCGCGCGTGTTTTTGAACCCTTCCAATTCTAATGGAATGATCTGCAACTTAAATGACTGTAACGTGAACATCTCGTGAACACTGTCCCGCAAAATATCATCCAAGCATGCTTTATCCTTCGAATTCTTTGTCCCTTTCACCTCATATTGTTGATAAAAATTTACTACGACCTATTTCAACAGCAATTTAAATGGTTTCCAACGACAGGCTCCTCACGTCAGTGTGGAGGAAGTCGAAGAGTCCCGAGTCCCTGAAGAGGACGTCCTTGTGGAGGGGGAGACCGTGGTGACGACACACTTGCATGTAGAACTCGCCCATCCTCTGTCTGTAACGAGGGGAACGCAGGCATGAGCGAGGATATAGTTCATTTTACCTAACACCGGCCGCGTGGACAGCTCATAGTCAGCTAAGCGAGGTAGGCGGGTCCTCGACGGCACCGAATAGAAATAGACGTCATCATGTAATCATTGTTTGATTTAAAAAGGGCCACAAACAGTTGAATAAGACTACTGAGGATAAAAGAGAAAGGTGTTTTGGAAGTTAAAAAAGTAATCAAAACAACGTGAAACGAGTTGGATCCTTCAATCTATGGAAAGAGAAACTTATCGCAGGAAAATTCACAAAAGACAAGTAAAATATTAATATTTAGCAGTCTTTCTCCCCCCCCCCCCACCCCCACCCCTACCCCTTTTTTGGGGGGTGGGGGGTGGGTGGGGGGTGGGGATGGGTTGGTAGGTGGGAGATGAAAGCAGAAGAGGACTGATCTTACATGCCTAGAAAAGTTTACGATGCTATCTCTGTAAGAGCACCAATGCAATCGCGGTCATTCAAGACAACAGCCGAAACCAGCAACTGATAGTTCCGCATCTTCCACAAACTTTCTCTGGCATCTGGCAGCCTAATCCCCCAGCTCCTTCACTAGTTCCACACCAGGCACCAAGCCAGGTCTGGGCACCACGGAAGGAGAGGACCCACCTCGTGTCCACGTTGACAGGACCGCTGTAGGTCAGGAAGGCCGAGGCTGTGATGCAGTTGGCCAGCAGAAGCTCGTTGCCGTCGTTGTCCTTGACGTACTCCCGCCACACGCCTTCCTGTGGCCTCAGGCTGTAGCAAGAAACACAGAGTGCTTATCCATTTAGAGCCAGTGGAAGACGAACAGTTTGTTTAAGTGTTACTCTCTGTGATGGATACACAATGAGCGAACAAAAGAAACAACTAAGAGTTCACCAGAGGCAGGCGGCCGTCTTCCCACGATCTTGGCGGAATTATAGATGCTTTACACCATTTACGTCGCGTGGTCCTTCAGCACTGCTTTTTTTAAAAACAGTAAATTATAGACAATGCAAAGAATTACAACAGCCAAAAGTGCAGTGCCTGTCAGGTCTCGTGAAGCATTATAGCACACAGAAAATTCACATTTTTGACTGCAAGACATGTAGCTGATCGCATTCAATCAAGAACTCAAGGTTCAGGGGAAAAAGTACAGTTCTGAAACAAAGCCGTGACCGATCATTCCACGCAGGAGACATACAACTGTTTTCAAGCTTTACGTACAAACAAGTGACCTACCTTTCTACCACCTCGCTGGCGGCCTTGAGGCGTTCGTTCATGGAGAGGAGCTCCATGTGGAGGGAGTGTTTCTGGACCACAGCCTGGTCAAACTTGGTCTGCAGCTCGTTGACCACCTCCTGGATCTGGGGCAGGTCCACCTCGGTAAGATCTTCCTCCTCCTCCGGCTCCTCTATCTTCTGCTCCTCCTGAGGCTGTAAGCCCATGGCAATGCGTGAGTTCAACTTGGAACGCATGAACCCCAAAGACAATGAAAGATCATTGACGAAGGACTGTGCTATACGTGTTTGTTGTTTTGCCATTAAGAGATACACGATCTCTTCTCTAGTCAGTGACACCCTGTAATCTTTCATTGTTGAACATGAAAATTATTCGTCAGCTTAACAAAGCTATTTCAAATTGCAAAATCCTTGTATAGCTAACTTTCATCATTAGTGTTTTGAGAATTCTGGTTTTCTGCACGCCAGTTTGCTGTACATCATGTATTTCATACACAGAGCTTCATAAAGAGTTCGCCATTGTCTCACGGTTTGTGTTTCATAAAATCTGCCATAGATCTTGCTACGCTTACTAATTCTAAGGCCTTTCGTCCCGATGGTTTTCGATTACAATTTTTTTAAATTATATGTCACATTTGATAAAATAGCAGATAATAGGGATATTTTTATTACGGAATTTTGTACAGGAGTTTTTCCTGATTGAAATGATCATGTAATATGTAGTTTTCGAACAATTGTTGATTGACAGAGTTTGAATGATTTTGGAAAGTTCCAATATGAAAATTTAGTGAGAATCAAATTTAAAGTGTATGTCGACTTATGTTAGCATTGATTCTTCTGCTGATACAAACATCTGAATACATACTACAAACTCGCCGTGGTAACGTTCTCAAAATTAAAAATAAGATATGCCGATGGTCCATTGGCATGCATTATTGATAGAGTTAAGTGGATGGATTCTCAGCAACAATATGCAACAGAACACTGACGTGACTACGTTTGTTCTAAACAACATGGATGCCACATCATACAAGAAAAATATTTAACAATGAAACGTATTGTATTTGTCATGGAAACTTTCAAAGTGCTATCAGTAAAAGTCACGATTAAGAAATTATTACTTCAAATAATCGAAAGAACAAGAAAAAACACGGGAATCTTTGTTGACAAAGAATACTGATAAAAACCGAGCAATTATCTTCAGAGGCAGACATATGTCCAGATTACACAAATCTCAACTTAGGTAACATACAAGAACTGTCTGTAATTTGATTTAAGGTAATATTTTTATACAACAGCTTTGGCTGATTTAAGTCATTCCTGATCATAACTATTCTCCGAATATTCACACAGGTACAATGGCAGCCTTAACTTCTTCCCAACATATCTCTTTCATGCTCATCTCGTAAACTCCAATTCAAGTAGATACAGTGCTCAACCCTCAGTGAGTTTCCCAGAGGTCCTTCCAATCCACACGCTTCATTCTGAATCGATACGGTATTGAGCAAAATATCACAGCACAAATAAGCACGCCTTCCATAGGAAAGCAATGCACCGTATCCCCAACTGCAAACCAGCCTTCATCCCCATAATTTTAACTGTGAGGAACAAGATCAGAAAGTTCCAGAACACTCTGAGAGAGAAAACTGATAGAATAAATGTCATACTTGCCGATACTCACAATACGAAAAAGCAGATGTACACATACACACCAAAGATCCACCACATTCAAGATACAGCGAAATCACAGAGTAAGAGCATTTGAATCGCATTAATGCATCTAAACCTACAACGAATTACGACAGCGCAAACTCTACACTAAGGCATGCAACAGATGGGAGTATTTGAGGTGTTTTTAGTGTTAAGAAAGCTTCTACTCTAACTTCGACAATGTGCAATGAGCACTAATCATGAAATGAATGATAACAGAAAAGATACATGAAAATGACTGAGCCGATGCGTTAGAATCATGATTCGATGTGCATACAAGCGTTAGACACTGAATATGCATGAGATTGGTGAGAGACAACATCCAAGGAGAAGCTTTTTACCTGCACCAATTTTAACTTAGCTGACTGTGAAGAAGATGCAACAAAAAGTGGGTAAAAATGACAATTTGTAAATTACTAGGAAATATTTTTGTTACCTGTTCTTGTTTAACAAAAGAGTCAACCCGATGTTCATAAGACATACTGCTTATCATCAATTCACGAGGGATAGGAACAGTGCAAAAATAACAATCACTCTTCTCGTGAGACGACAGTCTATGGGAAACGTCAAGCTTGAAGCGAATAGCGTTCATGCACAGCATCCTAAGAGAAAGGTTCGGGTACAGAACTATCAGTCTATATACATCACAAGACAGTAAAAACACTGCATGAAGAAGATGATGAACAGATCACATCACACATATCAAGTGGGACGTTTTCAAAAGAGCGAGAGCAAGGGAATGAGCGAGTAAACAAGACGGACGGACGGACGGACGGACGGACGGACGGACGGACGGACGGACGAACAGACTAATACACAAATAGACAGACAGACAGACTAACACACACACACACACACACACACACACACAAACACACACACAAACACACACACACACGCACACACACGCAGATAGAGAGAGAGAGAGAGAGAGAGAGAGAGAGAGAGACATACAGACAGACAGACAGACAGACAGACAGACAGACAGACAGACAGACAGACAGACAGACAGACAGACAGACAGACAGACAGACAGACAGACAGACAGACAGACAGACAGACAGACAGACAGACAGACAGACAGACAGAGTACGTTAACGGACAAAAACAAAACGGACACACATGCCTACAGAAGGCTGCTGGGCTGACAGGTGGCTGCTAGTACAGGTTTTGGCAGTGCAGTTGGCCAATGTATGTACACAAAGCAAATTCTTCGGCGATTTTCATCGCGGTGAATCAGGATGTCTTCCCGTAGGTTAATAAGGAACCATATCTATTACATCACACCTCCTTTAACATGTCCTAATGATAGATTCTTCTTCAAGCATGAATCCGACTTCATCATAAAGTGATACAAAATATGAAATTCGACAAAGGATTCTACATGTACACCCGTGCCATAAGAATAACCATTTATTGCAAGAGCAAATGTTCAATAAAAGCACCTATTCCAAAAGTCATACAGCTACACACAAACAACATACAAGCTTGCACCCACAACTTACAAGACCGTTGGCCAATTCCTACATCACTATATCTATGGGAACTACCATACTGACTAATCAACCAAGGTGGAATGTATGGTAGCACATTCTAGATTATCTAGAGAGATACATGTATCTTCTTTTCATGTGCCTTCCTCAAGGAAGAAAAGTAATTGCTCAAAACAGCACCAGCATTAGTTTTCCACGATTCCTTATTGAATCTTTTGGAATTTCATTTTGAAAGCATCTTCATTTTTCCTTCTATGTGTTATCTCTTTGTTGGTCAGGAAGAATAATGGTCCATAAGAAAAGACTACACAAAGGCTCAACCGGAGCATTTTTATCCAGACTAAGAATTATGCTACAGGATCATTTGTGAAAGAGATGATACACTCATAACACACTAGGGTGGAAGGGATAGATAGCTACTATGGTGCATCTACTTGGTTCACTTAATGTGTCCACGTTCATCTCTGATCGCAGGTGCATGTACTGCCTCTTTTATGCACAAAAGTTAAGTTATAATTTACACAACACTGTTATTTTCCTACTAGGATCACAGCAATAAGAAACTAAATCTTTAGATTTCTTTTTAAAACGCTCTTCCCGGTGAAATTCATTTCAAGCAATCAGTGAAGGAGATTTAATTCAATCACAAAAATCTATCTTCTCTACAACACATCTCTCACCACTGTCGGAATTTCACACACATCTTCCTTCACCAAGCGCTGCAAAAAGAAATCGGGCTACCCATCTCCTCTTTATCTACTCCAAGGCACAAAACCATGCAAAAACTCAGGGAAAGTCTACATTTTCTAAGATACCAGGAATAAAGCAGTTACCTCTTTCTTCATTCTCATCTGCAAACCATAGTAGTAACAGAAAAAAGTGGACATGTAGATACAGACATTCAAATATAGATGTGGCAAGATAGAACTGATTCACTGACTATGAAATGACACCAAGTAGTTGTATGGCTCCAGAAGGCAAAGCGATAATTGTATTAATGCATTACCACCCAATAACAATGAAGTAAACGCTTTCTCTAGTGTTAGTTTCGACAAGCCGGCCAGGGGTAGCTCTTCCAAGCCTATCATGGACTGAAACTAAACTTTCACTCTAATAATGTTAGTAAACGCTTGCAGCTCTCTATGTATGGAAATGCATACAGATTATTTCTCAGACTGAAACGCAAGAACTTCAAAAGGAAAGTCCACTGTATGATGGCATAGCTTTCTAAAACAAAAATTCCACTCATATGTTAGTAAATGATTGCAGCTCTCTATGAATCGAGATTCATACACTTTGTCTCTCAAATTGATTCAAAAACCCTTCAAAGGCACGACTGAATTATAATATGTTCAGAGAAAGGGGCGGATGGGTGAGTATTTCAAGGGAGACAACTCATTACTCATAGCGCAATTACCTCCTCTTCTTGCTGCCGCTGCAGGCGCTCGTTCTCCTCAATCTCTCTCTGGAGCTCGTTGAGGCGCTCCTGGGCAGCTCTCAGTGGACCGCAGAGTCTGGAGTACTCCACTATGGCGATGGCGTACTGCACTAGCGTGGCGCAGTCCTCACTCGAGTACTTGGCGTTGGCGACGGTGATGCCCTGCTGGCGGTCAGGGGACGTGTTGCGCTTGGTGGCCACAAAGGTCTTTTCTGCAAGGTCAGGGAAGGTCAAGGTCAGGGTCAAGGTCGGGGATGAGGTCGCGGTCAGTGCCATCGGAAGGGCAAATGATGCATGAAGGTAATTCAACACAATGCAGTTATTGGTCGTTTGCTAAATCAAAGTCGTTGTTAAAATGAAAGGTCAAAAAGGTCTCAAATTTTCATCCCCTCCCCTCCCCCCAACGAAAATGCCATTGCTAGGATCGACTGATAAAAAAATAAAATACTTACAATAACACGGGTATGACCGGTCATATTTAAAGTGAATATGTGATCTGAATAATTTTAATTGCAGTTTATTTAGCAATCACGTGATGATCAGCGTTTCAGTTCAGTTGAAAACAAAACGAAAATATATTTGAGCACATCATCATCCAACTTCTTTAGGGCCAATAAAAGTATCAGTTATCAACGACCACAGAACTTCCTGGTGGCAATGAGCAGCCAGTGCGCAAACACAGTAACTTTTGGATACTGATGGAGTGTCAATTATAATGATTATGATAACAACGACACATGTTATGAGAGTGATATTGACGACAAAAATGGTTCATTCCCATGACACTCCACGTTGTGTAACGTTGCCAGAGTGCACCCTTCTTTTCAATTTAAAAAAAGAAAGAGGTACATCCCCATCACAAGGTATGGGGCCTGAGCAATGAAGGAAATACACCAGTCACCAGGACAGAGGCAAGGAGAAGTGGTCCACTCACCCTGAGCGTTATCCAACAAAGAGCCCTCTCCCGTCACGCCCAGCTGTCCGTCCTTGCTGGTCGCCAGATAACTTTCCACGGCTGTAACAGGCACAACGTCACAATTAAAATAACTCACAGTCTCCAAAGTGGAGAAAAAAGGACAAAATGTTCTCGCACCGCCGCTGATCTAAACAATTCAGTGTTCTTAGTAACTCAGACAACAGAAAACAGCAAACCAGGTACCCAGGGAAAGCATAACACAATCCTTCAGTGTAAGAAGACAAATTCTGCAGTTGCATGCTGAGACAAAACGTGTGCATCAAGATCATGTTGAGCCTCCAAAACGCCACATATATAATCAATATTAGATTACTGCTTTTGAACAAAGCACAGTCTGAGGATGAGTTCAAATTACTCCTCATCTTCGTTACAAAGAACTAATGCTCGGAAACCAATCGAATCTCAATGTAGACTTGTTGTAAATGACACAGGGCAGACAGATGAGAAATAGAAACACTGAGCTTCTGAAGAAGTGGATATTAAATGGACAGACACGAGAAACAAGACAGCCATGTCAGCGGCAACACGGAAAGCCAGACAGGCATGAGAAGAAGAAAATGAATGGATGCCACGTTGGGAAGAGACGGTTACCGTTGAGAACATCTTTGGGAAGCCCATCTTCCCAGGACACGTTGTGCAGCATGTCCACAAACTTGAGGGAGTCAGCCATGGTCAGCTGCATGGACTTCCACTGGGCCTTGTCGAATTTCTCCTGCACCTCCTTGGCCTTGGCTGCAGACACACACAGGAACACGTGTAAAGGGTCGATACAGGGAGAGAAGACATACTGGCACATTAGTACAGAATTTAGAGGCACACGCAGATAGGTCTTCAGAAGTTTACAGGCCCGCATTGATGTAGAGAATTTGCAAGAACACATATATTGGTGAACTCAGTTTATAGGCACACACTGATTTGGGAATACATAATTTACTAGAATACCTAGGAACATGTCTATATGATGTAAAGACATGCAAAGTACTCAGGCATAGGTTACAGTATTTACTGGAGCTGGATACAGAAATGTACTTCTATTGATACATAATTAATCAGCATACAACACGCACACACAAGCACTGATGCAGAAGACACACAATGTAGGGTCACAATATTCTTTGGTACAGACAATTGTACATTTATAACACGCACTCAAATAATTTTCAAACCAAGCCGTGCAAAGATAAACCTCAAAATAATTTTTTGGCAACCCAAAAGGAGTCACTACTATAGATCCCATCCACCCACCCACCCACACCCAATTTTCCCCCAAAAAGCTGTCTTCAAATATCGCCCATTTATGGAAAATACATTAAATAAACTATATCAGCCACATGTCTAGTACACACACATTTCATATATGTATCAATTTCATAATCTTGGGTTAACTAATTTGTCTCTATATAAGCAAAACAAAATCAAGCATATTCTAGAACAAGCATAACATTTCACATGCGAAATAGAATACCATATCTATAAAGGGCAAGAAGGTATAGAACAAAATCTTAACTAATTTTTTTGTTTCAACTGGAAATACTGTTAAAGATACAATTACTTAGCAACGAAAGTTGTACATACATGTACATATGTAATGCAACTTGAAGAATATATACATTTTATCCTTTCACGAAGTTACACTGGAGGGCAAACTGTGAGATGGGAAAATTAATTATTGCGCCACAACGGTGTAGAACATATACTACAGATTCACACACATCCAATCCTTTACTCCTAAAATGGGGAATCACAAATAAGAAAAAAGGTTGTTAGTACGGGTCAATACCATTTGACTACTAACACGTTTCTACAGACAGAAAAGAAAATGCTAACTAGTATCTACAGTTGCTAAGAAATTCAAATAAACTATCAACTGGCAAAAGACAATCAGTTCTGTAATGCAAAAATTGACATGCTGAGTTTAATTATGAACGATGCGATAAACCCTGTAAAGGGTACTCTAAAATATCCGTATTTGGTTTTGTTTCACAACAGATTACTAGCAGAATGAGTGATTTTAACGTCCCTCAACAACCCAAAAGTGAATGGTGTTAAAACATTCCACCACTGACTTAAAACCAAATAATAATTTCAGTTTCCATCACCCAGTGCAATACCAAACCCAACACGCGTTGAAATTAAATTGTGGGTATCGATGTTTGACTGTACATGCATGTCGAGTCTTTTCATATTCCCTTACAATACATCCTACTACAATAAATATGCACCTTGGAATGACATCGTGTTAGTGGTAGAGCATATTACAAATTGCAGCAAGGGGAATAAAACTGAAAAAATACAATCTAACTACAAATTATAAGCACGTTCCCTTACTTATCCTGTAATGAGGAACTATTGAATGGAAGGAAAAAAGAAACAAAACAGAGCATAAGTACAAAATGCTGTGCAAAATCTTCTGCTCAGATGCTTCTAAGAATAGTATTTATGGAAGGCAAATTCGTGCACTGAGCAGGAGAATGTATGAAAAATGTACATACTACAAGGCAGGTATGCATTATGAGTGAAGTGAAACGTTGTCAGAATGTGTCGGCATTCTAAAACGTGCATGAAATCTGCAAGATTGAGATGGCATCGTGTCTCTGGAAAATGGTGCTCAAACTTACTCATCTGGGAGTGATTAAAGAAAAACATCTAAAAGCCGTCTGCTTCACAAGAATCATGGCGCCATTCAAACAGGATCTACAACTTTCCGTAATGGATGTAACCGTGCACAATGTAACTCAGCAATCAGGTGCATGAGTTTCAGTGATTGAACGTGCAAGTGGGGCAGTCAAAGTGGAATGGAGAGGGAGGAGTAGGTGGGGTGGGGTGGGTGAAAGGAGGTAGCGGCAGTGAAACAGGTGGGAGGAAGGGGGAGTGGGGAGATGTTCCGCATCCAAAAACACCTCACACGAATCCCACCTGAACGGCGACCTGGATCCTCTGAGTGAACAGAACGGCACACAGTGAGTGTTAAAACTTCAACATTGTCCATGCTTATCAAACTGACCATAGGAATAAGCATAGAACTGCACAAGGTAAGTATTCAACGTCAGCATTGTCCGTGCTTATCAAACTGACCATAGGAATAAGGATAGAACTGCACAAGGTAAGTATTCAACGTCAGCATTGTCCGTGCTTATCAAACTGACCATAGGAATAAGCATAGAACTGCACAAGGTAAGTATTCAACGTCAGCATTGTCCATGCTTATCAAACTGACCATAGGAATAAGAATAGAACTGCACAAGGTAAGTATTCAACGTCAGCATTGTCCATGCTTATCAAACTGACCATAGGAATAAGGATAGAACGGCACACAGTGAGTGTTAAAACTTCAAAATTGTCCATGCTTATCAAACTGACCATACGGAATAAGGATAGAACTGCACAAGGTAAGTATTCAACGTCAGCATTTTCCATGCTTATCAACGAGACCATACGAGATAAGCTTGTGAAGAAGTAAACATGCACTCATTCACCAGATATTAAGGTTCCATCAAGTTCCATGAAATTATTCTGAGATTGCTCGTCTGGGCCGGCGGGCCACTCCAGCACCTCAAGACATATTGCTTCATGAGTTTACCTTACGAACACTGCAGCATACCATTCACGTCACTTAAGTCTGTTCGTAAGCTAGTCGTGACAACCTCTTGCCTTTAACCTCACGACCTTCCTTTCGTAGTTTTTTTCCCAAGAGCTGTTTACAGCCAAATATACACTGTAGTGTACATCCCTCAAACCCAACCGCATCCATTAATTACGCCTCAAGCCAGCAACCTGTCTTCAAGACCAAGCTAGAAGGACTCTATAATTGGCCCACAAAATGTACGCACTCACTTTTGTTAGAAGAACATCGCAACGCCCTTTTTGAGTCTCGAATTCCTCCAAGAGCTTGCCGCAAGAGCGTTGTACAAGACACCTCGAGTTACGTATCTGCATGGTCTGGCTTTAAGGACACACATGGCCCTTTCACGACACTCAGGTTTTCAGAGGATACTGTTGCTACCTACGCGATTAGACATACGTCAAAAGCTATACTGCACCATACGGACACCTCAAGAGATAGTAAGCATTCAACAAACACTACAGCATGCCGTAAAACACTTTAAGACACTCACGTTTCTTCAGGAACTAGCTGCTGTGGAGCCAATAGACGCCTATCTAACACTAAAATACTTAAATGCCATAACGACGCCTCAAGGCATTTCCTCAGAGAGCTCTCTATAAAAACATCATACCTTCCTCTAAAGACTCAAGTTTCTAGAGAAGCGTCCTGCTGCTATGAACTAGTAGACAGCCATCATACACTACATCACGCTACAGCAAAGTCCTCAGACAAGTTTCCCCACGACTTCAAGACACTCACGTTTCTTGAAAAGTTTGCTGCTGCCAGAGCTGGTGGACATGCGACTGGACATGTGCGACATGTCGTCACGAGTGGGCAGGCTGGCGTCCGAGGTGAGACGCATGCTGGGAAGGCGCTTGCCGATGAGCGTCATGACCATCTCCATGACCTGACCCACCAAGATTGGGGGGTTGGCGAAGCCTCGCAGTCGCTCGATGCAGGGCCTGTCCACCCTCGTCCTCCAGAAGATCACCTGACAAGCGAGGTTGCATTGACACGTGAATGGGGAGTAGAATAGAGGTGATGACTCGGGAGAAATTACTACAGCTTTCTCTCTAGTAGGCTCAAGCTCCGGGAACAAGGCTCCAGAAACATAACGGAGATTTGAGTCACAGGTGATGTAAGAAAAAAACAAAACTTGAAAACATTTCTGCTCGAATTCTTAAATGCCCACGTTTTGAGCATGCTTGGTGTGAGAATAGCGCATAAACAATGAACACGTATATACAAACTGAGGGAGGTAGACAAAATAGAAGGATTTGATGGATGGATGGATGGATGGATGGATGGATGGATGGATGGATGATATAATGAATAGGTGGATGGGTGGGTAGATGAATAAATGGATGAACGGGTGGTCAGAAGGATAGATGGATGCATGGTGGGTGGATGAATGGATGGATGGACGGATGGACGGATGGATGGATGGATGAAT
The DNA here is from genome assembly GCA_034096865.1 of Theodoxus fluviatilis. Classification (NCBI taxonomy): domain Eukaryota; kingdom Metazoa; phylum Mollusca; class Gastropoda; order Cycloneritida; family Neritidae; genus Theodoxus; species Theodoxus fluviatilis. The sequence goes on along the minus strand of JAWQFJ010021040.1, from coordinate 130,040 downwards.
GGGTGAATGGAAAGATGGATACGGTTGCATGGATGGATGGATGGATACGGTTGCATGGATGGATGAATGGATGCATGTATGTACGGACGGATGGATGATGGACGGAAGGACAGATGGATGATGGATTGATGGATGGATGGATGGATGGACGGACGGATGGATGGATTGATGTATGGATGGATGGATGGACGGATAGATGGATGATGGATTGATGGATGGATGGACTGACGGACGGATGGATGGATTGATGTATGGATTGATGGATGGACGGACGGACGGATGGATGGATGGATGGATGGATGGAAGGGTGTCAGACTGCCCACCTGCTGACGGGCGTAGTCCAGCTTGTCCCGACACTCCTGCAGCGTGAGTTGTGCCTGGACCAGTTCCTCCTTGGCCTGCACCTGCCTTGTCTTCAGGGTGGCCTCCCGCATGCGGTCAAACTCCGCGTCGTAGTCGTCGTACTCCTCTGTAGCACACGCAGCACATCAGGTCAGAACACAGCACAGGTTAGAACACAGCACAGGTCAGAACACAGCACAGGTCAGAACACAGCACAGGTCAGAACACAGCACAGACGAAAAGTACAAGACATGAGTAACATGATACAGATCGTGAGCACATCATACAGCACATGAGCACACATAACATAGGCACCTGATGATGATGATGATGATGATGATGATGATGATGATGATGATGATGATGATGATGATGACAATGACGATGACGATGACGACGACGACGATGATGATGATGATGATACTGATGATGACGACATATAGTACAGCACATAAGCATCTAGCACAGTGCAAACGTGCACTTAGCACGTAACGTAATGACAGGCTGCGGAGAACGTCAACAACAAAAGTCACTGTCAGCACAAACACTACGGCACGAAGACACATGTCTTATAGCGGGCGTAACTCTCAACAGTGTTTCCATCATGCCAGCTTCCTCGAGTTCTTATGTCATCTCCATTCTGACCAAAAAAGCAGATTTTTGACGAAAAGAAGAAACAACAGATATTTTCTTTGAATCAAATCATCCTAGGAGCACTGTTATCAATTATCACATCCTACTATCCAACAATTCTTGTTATCGCGTGCATAGAATTGACAGGAACTACGAAATCTCAAACAACAAAAGACACAAGACATCAGTCAGTAAAAAGTTTCCCTTGCTCGATATAATCATAGGTACTTTAATGAAACTAAGCCCTGCAACTCCCAAGCAAGACTTCCACAGTGACGTCACACACCGTCCTTGAGGAGCTCGTCCTCCTCCTCCGAGTCGGCCTCCATCTCTGTGAGGTGCAGGTAAGCGTCCAGAGAAGAGCTGAGGCCGACCTTGGCCTTGAGTTTCTCCAGCACCGTGGCCTTGAGGATGAGCTGCTGCAGCAGGTTGGCCGTGGTCCTCTTGGCCTCCTCGTATCGCTCCGTCGTGGTCTTGATGGCCTTCCGCATCGCCTTGGCGTCCATGCGCGTCTGGTCTAGCGTGGTCAGCGCTTTTCTGCAGAGAGGATCAATCAATTTATGTAGCGCGTATCAAGGGATGCATGCCTACAAGTCTATTCAAAGTCTGCTATGAAAGATCCTGTACAATATTTATTCTTGTCGTCATCTTCCACTGTATGGTGCTTTACGGATATTGATCATGTTAGAAAGCCGTAGCAGTAATCAACGAAGAGAACAAACTTTCAGTTGCTTTTCTTCAGCTTATTTTATTCTCTATAAACCTTTGGTTTTGCAAGCATTCTTTACAGTCAGACGAGATTGGGATTGGGTCGACACTATTATTCCTATTACAGTTTAATTCTTCTTTTGTTCCATTTTTAAAAAGTGGCATTATCTCAAGTTGGAATGATCAAACAAAGCTCACAAACTGATACACTCAGCAGATTATACACTCATCCTTATAGGCATTTTGCTCTGAATACTTCAATAGTCATTGGCTTCCTTTTCATGAGACTGCCAAGCTCTTACGACTATACTATCCATACTTAAGCGTGAAACACTCTCGTACAGAACACAGAGAGTCGGATATGGCCGAGAGTGAACTTATCGCAGTGCTTACTTGAGCTGGTCGACTTTCTCTGTCCGGTGCTTGGACTTGTACGAGTAGAGGTAGTTGAAGCAGTCCATGAAACGTCGGTAGGTGGTCGGCCCCACGTAGACTTCATTCTTACCGCCTGAAGAAATGTTGCGGTGATTCATCCTGAAAGAGGGCAGAGAGCCTTGGTTCCTTGTTTTGTTTTGTACCTCAGACAGACACAGATAATTTGTTGCAGTTTCATGCCTGAGAATTTCCTAATGTAGAGCCAGACAAACTGCACGGGATAGACAGAAACAGTTTCTGGCCTTAGTAGGGAACAGAACACGGGAACTTCGGGTGAATGTTCGAGTGCTCTGCCCATTGAACCACCGAGGTTGACACGCAGCCCAAACCTCCTGCCCCCACACTGTTGACAATATACTTTATCGGAAGAAAGAAGTAACTAGGTCAACATAGAAGGATGTCACCGAAACAAGAAAAGTACC
>JAWQFJ010021040.1:115000-122500 GCA_034096865.1 Theodoxus fluviatilis | reverse complement strand
TCGTATATTTCTCAGACACATGAATGTCTGAGATAGAAGTGTCGCAGTAAGATGTGTCAAATGCAGATATGTCATACATACGTGTCACAGCTACTGTGATACAGACAGGAGACTGGAACGTAGAACTAGCGGATATTTTTTTTCTGGAGAGCAGATGGCGGACAAAACCGGCAAAGTGACAGATATTCTGCTGCTTGTCTCCACTATTCGGCGAGTACACACTGTACACTAAGACATATATACACAAACACACACAAACACACACACACACGCACGCCCGCACGCACAGACAGAAACACACACACACACACACGCACGTACACACGCACGCACGCACGCACACACACACACACACACACACACACACACACACACACATACACACACACGCACACAGAGAAAATAGTCCCTCTACTCCACGTTCCGTAAATCACTGACCGTGAACATGAGGGAGATGATTTTGCCCTCAGCACCGCTGAGGCGGATGGCTGACCGGAGTCCATCAAAGAAGTTGTTCTGTTTGGAGGTGTCCACTTTGTGGATGGGAATGTCCGCGACGTGCAGTGCCAGACGACACAGCGTGGACAGGTGCGACCCCACGGCTCCCATCAGAAGCAGGTTGCCCCTGCAGTGCACGGAGACGGTCAATAATTATGATCACGTTTGTCAGTGTATTATATTTTCAGGTCATAATGTGTTTCCATTTCCACAAGTAGAAATTACCCACAATACTTGTCCTTGCTTTTGTTGACAAGATCAAGGCGCAGTTGGTAATTTTTTTATCATAGAATCTTTCCAAAGCTTGGTCCAGGATGGAAATTTGTCAGATATAAAGCACAATAACAATCGCCATATCATAATCAAGTGGCGCGGGGTTGATCATACAACAATCACAAACAGACACTACTACACACAAATAGATATCCAATCCATCATTCTCCTCCATACATCAACCAGACACAAAAGACACTTCTTCACAAACACTTATGTCCCAAACAGGTTTTTCCAGGTTACTCATGTCCCAAACAGTCTTCAACCTCCATCGTTCACGACTACAACCAACACACACACTGCGGCAGTCATACCAGCTGAGTGACTGACCCGTGGTGAAAGCTGAGGATGCGGTGGATGCGCACGACGTGTCCGATGGTGTAGTCTGACAGCATCACGTCCAGGCGAACATTGCCGAACTCCTCGTTGTATCGAGTCAGGTGGGCGTTCAGGCAGCTGTGCAGGTCTCCATAGTTCTCCACGGGCTGGAGGACCACCTGGGATGAGGAACACAACCAAGAGTTTATCAGAAAAGTGGACTTATCGGACTCGAACCACAATTAGTCATGATTAGCTAAGCAATGTAATGATTTTATTTTCTTCATTATTTGGTTCCTTACTTAACTTGAGGAGTGTCTATCCTGACCATGAAAGACAATGAAGAGACAGTCCAGCCAGATCAGAAGGGTCGGGACGGACCTGGTTACCTTGACCAAAAGGGACTGGCATGACTGCTTGTGCTTCACCTAGACTTACAAAGGTATGGATGAATTGGGGACTATCTAGCTATAAGGAGCAAGCTAGCTTTTTATATTGCGACTTCCCATCCACTGGGTAGGTGGTCAAACCAATCACTTGCACCCTCTGTCCATCAGTATTACAACATCTCAGCTCCCATGGAAGTATGCAACCTAGCTTCGGATTGGGGTTAACTTCTATAATTTTCCATCTCCGCCCTCATATGTACCCCGTTTTACTTCTTGGGTGGAGGAATGCCATGTGAGCGAAGCACCCCGCTCCATGACGCAACTGCGGAATACGCACGCTCTCGAACACAGCGACCACTAGCAGCAAGTGCTTACCACTCGGCCACAGACTCCCAACTTGATCAAGAAGTGCTGGCAATACAGAGAAGTGCCCACCTTGACCACAAAGGAAGAAATGACTGGTGGCTGCTTACCTTGACCTGCTTGGTGCCCAGGGAGGTGACGGGACGGTTGTAGAGACGGGTGTCGGTGGGGAAGGTAACGAAGGCGTCATGGAGCTGACCCTCCATCTTTGGCCATTGCTGCAACACAACATCACAAGGACCTTCTGTAAGGCCATGGTACTGCACTGCTCACAGCAGCTCATCAATGCAAGGACTTTGTGTAAATCTCAGTTCCTGTGACAGATGTGAGCTCTTCAAACGTCTTTAAACAAATCCTGGCATTTTGAATGATGACTGCACAACACTGAAGCATTTAGGTTATCTAGATCAAAACAGGTGCAACATTGGCATCCTGTACAACTTCAAAGTTCTGAGTCAATGGAGCGCCAAGGATCAATGATTTTCAAAGATCCACATACAAACAGGAGCCAGCTGGAGAAATGGCCGACTAGCCGGACTCTAAACACAGTTGCAGATCTCAATATGTCCTTTTGGCCGATTCGTATTCATGCAAAACAAAGAGGAAAATGAAACTTACCTCTAGGATGATCTTGTCAATAGTGTCATCCAACCAGTACAGGTCAGACATGCGGCAGATCCTGTCTCTGATAATGCGTTGCATTTCATGTCGCCACAGAGAAATGACCATCGCCTCGTCTGCCTTGCTCTCGTCTGCAAGCCTCTTCATGCACTGCAAACAGACAGTCACTGAGCTATCACAGCATGGATAAGGTGCAGATGGTTATTCACCCTACATGATGATGCATCAAATACGCACGATCACGCAGCCATTAAGACAGATACTAAAACCTCCGTGTGAGTGTGTGTTTGTGTGTGTGTGTGTGTGAGAGAGAGAGAGAGAGAGAGAGAGAGAGAGAGAGAGAGAGAGAGCGAGCGAGAGAGAAAGAGAGAGAGAGAGAGAGAGAGAGGGAGGGAGAGACAGACGGACAGAGAGAGAGAGACAGACAGACAGACAGACAGACAGAAACAGACAGAGAGACGGAGAGAGAGACAGACGGACAGTCAGAGACAGACAAAGACAGACAGAGACAGAGACAGAGAGAGAGAGAGACAGAGACAGACAGAGAGAGAGAGAGAAACAGAGAGAGAGAAAGACAGACAGAGAGACAGAGACAGAGAGAGAGAGGACCTACATTGAAGAGATAGAGACCACCAGAGAACCATAACGCACGATTTAGCACCTACCACAGAATAACAGTCGAAATGAACACCTCACTCGTCTGCGTATTAAAAGACCAGAGCCGCAATCCTTCATAGAAACAAGCAAACACAAACGCACGCACGCACACACTAGCACACACACACACACACACACACACACACACACACACACACTCACACACACACACACACACACACAAGCCACATCATTTGATAACAGCAGAGAAGGCTACTACTATAAGTACATGTATTGATTACTTGCGTTTTTTGTGTGCTATATCAAGAACTTTTGCATTGTTGAAAATGTTACAGCATGAAGAGGCCAAGAACAACAATATGCTTCGGCACAATGCTACTGGCAAACAAATATCAAGAGCATAAAATGCCTTTTAATATTGACTCCTAAAGGGAATATTAACTATAATCCATAGGGAGTCATCGGAAGTATACTACTCATCTGGATTCCAAACATAAATATGGTTCAATCTATGGAGAGTTAGCGATGGAGCGGCAGCTCACCTGGAAGCACTTGGTGAGGTCCTTCAGAGTGAAGAGATAGTGGTGGCGGCCAGGCATGGGGCTGGGTCGAAGCACTCTCTGGATGTCTGCCAGCAGCTCGCAGGAGGCGGCCACGATGCTGTTGTGGAGGTCCAGGTCCAGACCCGGCGTGTCCTGGTCTGTCATGTTGCACTGCAACAGCCACGCTCAACTCGTAGTGCTGTGTGTTGCTCGTCTGCTTGGCAGTCCTGGTTTGGAGGACAGTTACCGGGTCCATCTCGCTAGAGTCAGGTTTTGAAAAGCCACGCTGCAGCCCAGAGCGTCTCCTCAGAGATATTCCGATGCCACACACTGCCCTGAAGTGTGCAGCTCGTGCATCAGTCTGCTGAGCCACCCTTGAGCACACAGGAAGACCTTCTTGCCCATGCGTTCCCGCCGCTGTAGATTCCGATGGGCCACCACTACCACTCCTCATCTGTCTGTTTCGCTGCTGCCTTGCCACTTCTTATCATCATTTACTTCCTTGATTTTTTTCTGTTTCTGCTCCTTGCCATCCAGTTCCTGCTCTTCTTCCTCCCCCCTTTTCCCCCCTTTCCATTCCTCTTTGCCACTGCCACTTTTCATTCATTCCCAGCATCACATCACTGCCATCATTTTGAAATGTTCACTCATTTGTTTTCTCGGTATCATATTTTTTCTGTGTTTTATAAACTTCACTATCATCTTTACCAGAGACGTCGACAGGATTTCCCTATTATCTCTCTATTAAAATAATAATTCTCATCCATATTTATATTAAAAAAAGAGAATTCGTAAGCCGTTCATCAATGCAATTCTAATTTAATTTAATTTAATTTAATTTAATTTAATTTAATTTAATTTAATTTAATTTTCAAGCTGCTCATAATCATCCTGCTACCACATATGTTGAATTGTTCATACATTTCATTATTACCATGGAGGTCACACTTCAAAAACATCACAAATGAGTTTGTCTAACGCTCATATTTCCAACAACAATCTTATTTGTCACATCACCCACCCACCACCACAACAATCTCCACAACTTCTACATCCTAAGCATGATCCTATGATCACAACAGCAGTGTTAGCACAGTTCATCTGCACTGAGCATGCTGTGCTGTGCCACGTGTTTTACTGGAGACCTACACACATAAAAACTCCCCAAAGGCGACAACAAGTCAACTCACCTCCAGGATTCCGTGGACCACAGACTTTAGGGTCTCCTCCCTGGGCACAGGCAACGCGAAAACAGCGAAGTGACGCTGGAAAAGAAAAAGCAAATCCACAAGTCAAAGGTAGTCAAGGTTCCAACACGGCGCGTGTCCGGTCTAAAAATTATTCTTCTGTACAGAAGGTTTAAATGATAACCAAACAAGTTTGAAGGGTTTGGGGTTGGACGATGTGCGAGGCGCAGTGCCGTGGTTCTATCCCAGGGACGGAGAAATCTGGGTTTATTTAAATGATAACCAGTCAGTGATAGCCAAGTGACCTGCGGTGTGTGCCGAGTTTCACAAGAAATCTCTCTGCAGAATTGTTACATCATACAAATGGTCAATTGTTGCTTGGTAGGTGATAGGAATATGTCGCATTTCAAAACTATTCTGCAATGCAAAAAGGTTTATGTCAAGAGAACAAATTAATACTGGCAACATTTCTAGAAAAAATATGTCCTATTTCAAAATCATTTCGCTGTTTTGAAGGGTCATAATGAAAGAATGGATTAATATTTAGTGTCTCTGCATTGATGAATGTCTACCCTCTTCAGCAGACGTCCACTGGAGTCACGAGTGAGAGAGGACCGAAGCGAGAACTCACCAGAAGTCTGTCAGAGAGGTGGCGGTTGGAGACGGCGGCGTACTCGCTGATGGCGAAGGCGGAGAAGATGGTGAGGCCCTCCACCGAGTGCCACTCGAAAGGCTTGTGCAGCGTGCACAGCTGCCGCTCGTCCAGCAGTTGCCGCAGCAGCTGAAAGTCAGCAGGGTTTGTGTGTCATGGAACCTCCATAGAAGTCCTGGTGTCACCTTAGCAACTGTTTGTTTTTGTGGGGTTTTGGGGTTTGTGTTGTTTTTTGTGGGTTTTTTTGTGTTTTTTTTTTTTTGGGGGGGGGGTGTTACCTTCGCAACTTGTCAGCACTGACGTTAATGCCATTATAAGAACAGTCGTCGTCATCGGTGTCGTCGCCAGCGTCGTTGTCATTGACATCACCACCGTCATCGACGTTATCATCATCATCATCATCATCATCATCATCATCATCATCATCATCATCATCATCATCATCATCATCGTTACCGTCGTTGTCGTCGTCGCCGCTGCCGCCGCCGCCGCTGCCGCCTCCATCGTCGTCTGCGTCATCATCAGCATCATATTGTCACTGTATCATTATCGGCATCGTTCTCCATCAATCCAAATTATGAAGATTTACCTAGAGCTGATTCATACTCAGCAAAGTCACTTATCTGCGCTATCATTAATGCAGTTTCGCTTTGTACTCTACTAAGACAAAAAAACGCGGTTATCCTCTGCACTGAATGATGAAACTTGAACTAGTATTATTCAGTCTTCGTACTAAAAAATATACCTTCTGTTCATCACACAGGCCTAGAGTTTCTGGAGGAAGACATCGACTATGGCAAGCAGGTAGTCATAAATGAGAAGTTGGGCAAACGCTATCTTTTAATCGAGTAATCTTCTTCCGGTCTTCATCGCATGTAAAATAAAAATAAAAATCCATTTTTTTTAAGTATTCAAGGGAGGGGTAGAACTCGCGGAAGTGAGCGCAGCCCAGCAAAAATACTGACAAAACATGTTCAAAACTGCATGACTAGGAAAGGTTTGGAAGCAGAACAGTTGGGCCATCTCATGCAGGTACACATGCACTTTGTGGTTAAACCCCACCTACCTCATTGCATTTCTGCACTCCGTACGTGTCTGGCACAGGAAGGTTGAGATCGTCGATGAAAACTCTCAACTTCTTGTTGTCCCTGGCGCCGTAGACAAAGCCTGCAACACAGTTTCAAATACGCAGTGCTTAATCACGCGTACTAGCAAAGGTGGATATTTATATCGTTACTAACAGAGTGACATTTAAAATTAAACTACAGAGAAAACTTCAACATTAACGCTAACGTGCGCCACTCATAGAAACCCGAGGAACAAGCGATACAGGTTCCTTGTTAAATGCACCAAAACGTCCTGAGAACTGTTAGGGGTCGGGGGTGAAGGCGTGGGTGGGGTTCTGGGACTGTCTCCTGTCCTCTCACAATGGAGGACAGTCTGGCTTACAAGATCCACTACATACTCAAAAGTATCAAAATGATTCTGTCTCCTATTCAAATATACTTCTCATTGAAGATCAACGGTGGATTTTTTTCTTAGCTTCATTACTGGCCCAAACACATCTCTCAGCTTCCAATCTGATCTTTAACTGACGCTTCAGCCTGCGGCTTACAAACCCTATGTTGCCTGTAAAAGGTGGTAAGGCGCTATATAAATCCACACATTATTATTATTATTATTATTATTATTATTAACTCGATTTACATTACACTCAGTCTCTACTTTTTCTGTCGTAAAAGAACTCGATAAAAACTGCACCCAGACTCTACCTTGTCTGTGGTAGATGTTGGACTCGATGAACTGCTGGAGCTGGGATGCTGTGGACGCACCGGAGAAGACCAGACGCTTGCAGATTGTCTGCTGCGGGTCTGCGGGAAAATAGTGGGAACTGAGCACTGAGAGGAACAAGACGGATCGTAAGCTTTGCTCAAGGACATCTTCAAGCCAAGTGTAGCTGTTCTCACAATACAAATGTCTTCTTATGTCAGTCGGACTGGCATGACAGATGCTAACGAAAAAACGTTCTCCAAAGCAAG
>JAWQFJ010021040.1:92500-112500 GCA_034096865.1 Theodoxus fluviatilis | reverse complement strand
ATTCAATACAGAAGCAAGCAACCAAAAAAAAAATCATTGAGTACCTTTCACAAACAAAACCTATCGCCACACAGGGTAAATTTTGCACCAACTCAAAACAAGCAATTTTGATTTGTGGTATCAAGCAAGTATTAAACTTTTTAACGTGAACCTTTCAGGTCTGAAAGTAAAAAGAACGACAAAACATAAGACTTTCATGCGAGGACCATACACATACTCAGCCCTCCCCATGTGGCTTCCTGAGTTTCTGGTGAAGCCAAGAGAGGAGATTTGCATTAATGCCCCCTCTTTGAAATTAGAGTAGCTGTACGCTGTATGACTACCTTAGACAGTGAGGGACAGAGAGCATAGCGAATCATTTCTGAACATAACATGAAACTTCATTCTCTCTCTCTCTCTCTCTCTCTCTCTCTCTCTCTCTCTCTCTCTCTCTCTCTCTCTCTCTCTCTCCCTCTGTGCACCTCAACAGCAAACCATTGCTGAAAATTACCATAATCTCCTTTTATGGTGTTGAACTTGTCACCTGAACCTCGTCGAAATGGTAAAGAGGGATCAACCAAAGGACAAATAATCGTCAAACGTGAACACATTTGTGTCTGTTTCTGTCTATTTCTCTCTCTTTCCTCCCCCCCCCCCTCTCTCTCTCTCTCTCTCTCTCTCTCTCTCTCTCTCTCTCTCTCTCATTCGTACATAAAGTATCACCCATACACAACACCGAGCTAGCTACTCACCTTGAGCGTCGATAAAATCGTTGATGAGGGTGGTTTTCCCTGAGCCATGAGGCCCGACAAGTAGAACGTTCTTGCCTGAGGCTGCAGCAAACTCCATCAGGATCCTGGTGCGGATCTGCAGAGGAAGAAAGTTCGGTCACATAGGAAGCGTCTCCACTTGTTTCTGTCTCAAACTGCTTCAGTTTGCACTCTTGCTCCCTTGATCTACAAGTCAGACCAATCCCGGCATCCAACAGCAGGCGCTTAGACTTGTGTCCTGCATCGGACTACACGTCTGAATGGCAAACAACAAACACCAGTTCTCACCTTCTGTCTATCTCCAGTTTATATACAAGAGAAGTCTTTGGTCAATACTGTTTGGGTTTTGTTTGAATTTTTTTTATTCTGGTATCTTGAGGAAATACGATTAGGAGGCCAACACCTATCTGTTTTTCTCTCCAGTATGTATTGTTATTTAATGCCATGTGTTTGTTTTTGTTTTTCATCTCGGAGGTTTCTCGTTTTGGCCTTCTTAAGACCAAGTGTACTGCTAAAAACATTCCCAAAAGTTCTTTCGTTCTGTCATAGCAGACGCTCAGACAGGACGTATAGAAAGTCATGTATAAGCATCAGTCCCCTCTTCTGTGACAGCATTTTCATTCAGTAATGAATTCCTGTCGTGCTAAGAGTAAGCTGGTTCAGAATACCACTTTTTTACTTTTTATTGTCTTTACTGGAACATAAGACTGTCCAAGAATTGAGGAGATGACCACTAACCGTGTCCACGGTGTCCACGAACACCTCGCCAAGCATGTCCTGGTTGTCGGCGTACACGGCCTCTGGCACCCTGGAAGCACGGATGATATTTAAATGTGATTTGTAGGAGGAATTACTGCCGTCTACAATGACAGCTACACTGTCATGCTTTAAATCCATTTCAATTTGAAAACCATTTATCATTGATGAATAAATCAGACAAATATATGTTAGTTTATAGGACATTTTGATTTCAAAGAGTTCAAATGAAAGATGCCTGAAATGGTAGAATTCCTTTTTAGAGATGGATTCGTTGTTATTGTTTTTTCGCCCCCCGACCACCCTCCAAAATTCTCAGTCCCATCCTCCTCTCTCTCCTCCTTCCCCTATTTTTCATCTCCTCCTAAACCCTACTCCTCCCCATATTTCCCCCTCCACCTTCTTTCACTTGTGTTCATCATTGCCATTCTTGTTCATTCATTACCTGTCATCGTGATTGTCATCGTCATAGTCCTTCTTCTCCTCCTTGTCGTGGCGGTTGTCGTCCAACTCATTTTCCATACGTTTTTCTTCACCACCTTGCCTCCTTTTCCCTTCCCTCCCTGCCTCCATTCATCCTTTTTTGTTTCACTCCTCTGTTGCTCCAGAGACACACAGAAATAAAACTCCTTCCCACCTGGAGTGCCACGGATCCCACTCCCCAGACTCATCGACGTAGTAGTCGAACACGCAGATGTCCCGGTCGTCGTCTGGCAGTCTGCAAAGGACCACGAGTAGGATGGAATCAATACAAGATAAAAGGTGGAGGTAGTGCACATACCTACAACAAAACCCCCAAAACACAAATATGAGTATAACCTGCTACATTGAATCCATTATCCTTTATGATAAAAGTTGCATATGGTATTACTCTTGCTGTCTCGTGGTAGCAAAATCCCTTTATTTCAAAACGCAAGCATAATACAGAAATAAGACACATCAAATTATATTTTCTCAACGAAAAACTGTACAGAATGGTATCCTTTGCATGAAGTTAAGCATGGAACCATTTTCTGTAACAATGGGAGTAGAATTGCACCGTGTCCATCAAAGAAAAACTTTCACATCTAGAAAACTGCGTTTTCATATCCGGACCATACATTTCTTAGGGTAGGTTCATATAAACTCGAGGTCTTCCTGCTGAGCTGACATTGCAGTCACGAAAAGATGCTCGTAAATCACGCTACGTACTTCAATCACAGTTTTGCCTGCAACATCTGTCGGTCATTTACTGCAAATGCAACCCCTGCTACATCAAACACTGTAATAAAGAGAAGTGCAACTCACGCTGTGGAGAGAGTCTTGAGCACGTCGCTGAAGCCCTTCCTGTCGTGCTGGTCAAGCAGGCCACCAAAGGTCCAGATCAGGCAGAAGAGATAGAGGCGCTCAATGTGCATCTCGCCACCTATCTCAATGTTGTCCGCCAACATGGCCGACAGCAATCCCAGGCACGTCTTGAACATACCCACCTCGCTCAGACAAAGTGTCGGCCTGCAACAAGCACAACGCTCAGAAATTATTTCAGTGATAAATTCTGTTTTGTTCATATTCAAAGAAAGTCGCACTTCAACACATTCTGTTCATCATTCGGTGGCCCTCCAATTTAGAACAGATAGATCTGTCTGTCTGTCTGTCTGTCTGTCTGTCTGTCTCTGTCTGTCTCTGTCTGTCTGTCTCTGTCTGTCTGTCTGTCTGTCTGTCTGTCTGTCTGTCTGTCTGTCTGTCTGTCTCTGTCTGTCTGTCTGTCTGTCTGTCTGTCTGTCTGTCTGTCTGTCTGTCTGTCTGTCTGTCTGTCTGTCTCTGTCTGTCTGTCTGTCTGTCTGTCTGTCTGTCTGTCTGTCTGTCTGTCTGTCTGTCTGTCTGTCTGTCTGTCTGTCTGTCTGTCTGTCTGTCTGTCTGTCTGTCTGTCTGTCTGTCTGTCTCTCTATCTCTCTCCCCCTCTCTCTCTCCATCTCTCTCTCAATCCTTCTCTCTCTCTTTCTTTGTCGCTCTCTTTCTTTATCGCTCTCTCTCTCTCTCTCTCTCTCTCTCTCTTTCACTCACAAAAACACACACACACATGCACGCACGCACACAAATATATACACACACACGTACACACACAAGCACTCACGCACACGAGGGATATCCAGAATGACTTACTTGGCTTCGTTCATCACATATTCGATGATTGGATCCAGGGTCTTCTGGAAAGCTCTTTGAAGCACCTAGTGGATGGACGTTGGAGTTGATCAAGTCCCGATCACAACACTTCAAGAGTGATCATGTGTCAAAATGTTGTAGACGATTACAATTCAAATGATGCAATTCATGAACAAAAATCAATGAATTGGCGCAAATGGAAAAAAGTGAGCACAGAGATTAGACTATTAAAACCAAAAAAACGAAATTAGTACACGAAATCTTCATCGTGTAACTTTCAATTTAACGAGTTTTGTTGATTTAGGTGAGAATGAAAACAAAATCAAAACGAAATGCAATGACATAAAGTAAACTAGGTGTTTCAGTCACGATGTACTACGTATCATTCACGTGACTTTCTTTTTCAAATGAGAAAAAGGGAAACATCGACAGCACGTAAAATTGACATTTTCATGAAACAGAAAATCCATGCAGCTTTTATTTACTCTGATAATGCGCTGGTTTCCTTTCGGGCACTGTGCGGGAAACGATAAAAACACAAAAGCATGTTGATCGGTCAAGCTCAACATGTGAAAATCGATTACAAAACTTTTTTCTATATACTGATTTACTTATCTTCATGTTTTCCCAATCACAATCGATGTCTATATGACACTCAAATGTCGGCGATACATTCAAACCCTCACAAGTTATTTGTCTTACTTCTCCTACACAATCATCACAAATGCTAGGGCCACGCTAATCTCAGGGCAACACACAAAGCATACAGCGACACACAGTCTGGTAATTTGATTAGTCTTTCTACTTGGCTGGTCCTAGCAATGGAAGGGATGCAAATATTGAATGAGCATTCAGATTCAAAATAAACGAGTCTTGGTGAATAGAAAAGTTACAGAATTTCCCCATTATTCTTCCCCACACAAATTGCTTCACTAGCACAGATTTTGCGTCTTTAATGTCTGCCTCCCATTGTTGGCACAGTGGGTATGAGATTATTCCATTACATCTCACAGATTTCTTATTATTTTGCATCTTTCCGGATTCCCCAGAGGTGTATGCACAAAGAACACACTAAATGACACTCAATCCGCATTATGTGCAGTCATGATATAGAGGCTGCAAATGTTTGGGTAGGGAATGAACAAAGGATATAATTTAAACACAAGTACCTGCACATATCTAAAACCACACCACAACAAAGCTCGTAGCTCCGACTGATAAGTACAACGAATCACACGCAGCATCCTATATGCATCACAGCTCCGAAACCCAACAATCCGTTCCCTTAGGCATTGCAGCAATATCATTGCCATGTTAATAATTAACATTCAATGGAGACAAACTTGGCACTTTCTGTGCTTCAGGAGTGACGAGCTGGAAATTTTATAATTTATATAATATCCATTTATCTGTTTCTGCGGGGAATGTAGACTAGCTGAGGAACGTCGTGTTTATCGGTCGTTGTTAAAATGCGAGTACAATGGTAATGCTGCATCGCCTCATGAAAGTACTAAACGGCTAGCAAATGCCATGTCACTGCCGAGTTACCCCTTCGTTCGTTGTTTTGTCAATATGATCAAGGTCCATATCCAACTGCAGGGAGGTAGAAAACAATAAATAAATACAATCAAAGCACGAAGACCCTGTCATGCTATAAGCCCATATACATCAAAAGCATTCTATGCTAATCTCGAATCTACCTTGCATATGTCACAACGTTCTATCTACTCATCCTGCACATTAAGTAGGAAAGGTATTCTGATACAAAGGTGTGGAAAGACTACTTTTTCTCAAAGATGAACGCTATCATTCAGGCCTCAAACAGCTTCACGTGCTATTGTGTACAAGCCATTATCAATATCGACAATCTGAGTTCTTCAATTTGAAATAATACATAGGCAGCATAATGATATAGCACTCGAAGCACATTTCATTGCAAACATATTGCACATCTTCTCTGAGAATGTATGAATGCTTGTACTAAACTGAAACAATTACGCTAATGAAAAGAGAGGAGGTAAGTACTGCTATGTTTTCCTTTACCTTTCATGGAATACCGTAAATGAGTAGAGATCTTCTAGTACAGCATACTATTTCTCATAAAGCTTGTATGAGTTTCTTTAGTCTGTGACATAGTCTGGCAGTATTCCTTTGCTAAAAGCTTTACCATTCAGCATACTGAATCATCATATAGTGGATTCAGACGACACGCATGGAAATAAGCAATAAACACCCTCAGTCTTTATATATCGATAAAAAGCATATGATCATTCAAAGCAAGCCAACGTTGTCAGATTCCTTAAGTCACCTTTAGCAACGATCATATCGCCCACTCTGTCCTATCACCGTCAGCAGCCAGGAGAAGCAGCAATGGTTTGTTGGGGATGGCGGGTGGCGGGTGGGGGGCGGCGAGTTGGGGGTTGGAGGAACCAGCATCTGGTGGCTTTGCATACTACGTTACCTTCTTGTTTCCTCTCTGACTTCAACATTCGTAAATCCACTGGTCAATAACAGAGTTTGGGCGCTTTGCTTACATTCAGAACCTTGCAAGATCTTGCGAGGAATAGGCCGGTGTCAACATGTGTCCACACGATGAAAGCAGATGTAAAGGCAGTCAAGTGTTTGAGACATGTTGAAACCGACCTATTATTTGCCGACTGGGCAGGCTAAGCAACGCGCCCTTAAATTCACTTTGTGGAAAGGTCGTGCGTGCAAAGGTCAAGGGCAGTCGATGCGCTACGATGGCAGACAAACGTTCAGGAAACAAACAGGCTACACATCGCAGGGTGGGGAAAAGTTTCAGCTCCGTGTCTACTCCCAACTTACATGCATCAACTTCAGAAGGCAGTGAAAACACGTCAGTGGTGTGCCATAGAGCATCATCGACAGAGCATATCAACATCATCATTCCCGCTTCTCTGACTAACATACTCATACCTTGTCAACATAATCGAAACAAGACAACAAAGCATTTTCTCAGAATGATTCGCGTTTACCTCGGAAAGGTGAACGAAGAACTTGTGTGCAGGGACAGCACGAGCAAACTACTCCCATGCCTTAACGGATCTATTCAAATGTTAACCGAGCAGAAAGAGAAAGTCGTCCTAACATTCCAACCAATGCATTTACGCAAAACTCCAGCACATAATCTGCTTTTGCGCATCCTCAGCATTCCCAATAAGAATATCATCGCAAAAACATCACAAACATCTCTTTGGAACTATCTTCTACTTTCATCCGCAACGGCATATGCTCCTTTCAGCTGCAGAAGTAATCTTTCTTTAGAAAATGGAAAATACATTCCTTTTCTTTAAATAACGATTTCTGACTTGTGCAATATCTGCCTTTAGAACTGTCCAGTCTATTCTGTCATGAAGTCAATGATGACCGAGATGAAAATCTTCATGAGATACCTAAAGATGTTAAAGACAAACTCATGATCACCTCTTCAAATACAGTTTACAAGCCTAATGAAGAATTGTAAGCAACTGTCTGCTTATTTCAAAAGAACACTGAAACTCATCTTTGACCCTTCACTATCTGTCAGTGCTCAGCATGGAAGCTCAGACTTTTTCTCTCTGATCACGAGAAGCAACATTTTGAGTACAAATATATCCATTCGAAGAAAACGTTCCCTTCCAGCTAGACATCTCAAGTCCCTAAGATTGAATCTCTGTGAAAGAATTACATCTGGGAACAATCCTACAACCTGAATATCTGGAATCCATATTTGCATATTCAAGGCAAACATCACAGTCTCTGTCCTAAAGCTGTTGCAACGAAATGGCCAAAGAACAACCCAAAAGCGGTGTGTGTATGCCCAAAGTTAGATCCAAGAAGCTGAAAAGCGCCACTCTTATCCACAAAGGTTATTTGTACACACTGCCAAACATGTATCCTGCAGCTGCACTGTACGTGAACAGAAGCATAAGCACAACCTTACCGGAGCCTATGAAGAGATGCCATTTGAGAGAGAGAGAGAGGGAGAAAATGGGAGCATAGTTAAAAGAGACATCAGCAAATGATATGGCCCAACACTCTCCCCCTTCAGATGCATCCCACATCATGGTAGAGTAAGAAGGTATTCATGTGAAAAGGAAATATAAAATGAATAAATGAATAAATAAATAAATAAATAAAACAGTCAAAATCACGTCAGGCACCACAAGCCACCAATCAAGGAGAAAAAGAACCCATCAATCAAATTACCTTTGAGTGTTTCTGCAAGGTACAAATGTGCATTTTTCCTTTACATTCTCTGGGCTTCTACAAACAGCAGGATAAAGGGCATGAGAAATAGCCTTTCTACTCTTTAGTACCAGTCTCTTGCATGCAGTACATAGGCATACAATGCTTTTTCACACACACACACACACACACACACACACACACGCGCACACACACACACACACACACACGACAGCAACAGAAGCAAAGATACATACACGATCATAACATGACTTGCCACTTGGCATGCAGTTGTGTGCAGATGTTTATAATGCTAAAGCAACTATTCATTCATCAATATGACAAAATCAAACAATCAAAAGTAACAAAAAATCTAACAACTAAGGGCTGCAACATATTTACTTACGTTTTTATTACTGAAAGCATAAGATGATTGGGGGAAAACCCCAACTAGACAGAAGTAGAGGACAGACAATGCAAAAATATTGATGTCTTCAATGCACAATCTAATTTAAAAAAGCAGGAATAAAAGTAAAAGCGTCCTGTCAGCTTTGACGTACACAAAATCAAATGATAATAAGAAAAGAATTCAAAATATCTGCGACTGAATAATACGTCTTCAGTCCATCGACACTGTGACATAACAAAGACCTAAAGATTGGAAATGAAAGGAATAAAACGATCTAAGCAAATGAAACAACATTTGAGAAGCTAAGTATTTAAGAAAATATTTTCTCAAGCGCGCACACACACACACACACACACACACACACACACACACACACACACACACACACACACACACACGCACACACTGTTATGAATCGAATGTGCTGAACGGAGTGTGCACGTGATTTTGTTTTGATTGTGATTACTTTTAGCATGAGTTGGTGACGTGGTGGCTGAAGAGTGTTCAAGTATGAGCGGATGATCGGATTGACTGTATATTTGTCGAGTGAAAGCGGTGTGCGACTCTCGAGCGAATGAACCCCAGGGAGACGGGTGAGAGGTGATTTTATCAGCTATCATTCTATATTGTAAATACTGCGTATGTATGATGATTGATAGTAAAGGAACGGATGAGTTAGTTTGTGTTGTTTTCATGGTTCTTCTGCATGGTGACGAGTCACAGCAAACCGAACTGAGGCTCGGAGCTCTACTGGCTGGGGCCGGTGTGGAGACTGTCGGCGGGGGCCTCTTGGTCACTTGTAGAACGATTGTCGGCGGGGGTCCGCACGTTAGCGCCTTTGTGTCCTGGTGTGGGCCGGGGCTGTTGAGTGTAGGCCGTACGGTGATTGTGGCGAATACACTTCCTTTATATATCTCGATGCTGGTGTTTGTGTTTTTCTTGTTTATTTTCCATTGTGTGGGCTAGGCTAACTCTAGGCCCAGTTAGCCGGTTCGTTACAACTGGCGAGCCTGCCTACTTCACCTTTTGATTGAGTACCTGAATTTGGCTGTAATTTGTATTGAAGACAAAGTTGAAGGAATTAAATTTGGCGCGGGACAATCTTTTGATTTGTATGCTCTACGTTCGAATTTGATTTTGATTTCTCAGTTGCATGCTTTGTATTTTGTGATGGTGTTTTGTTGATATTATGTGCTCTGTGATTTAATTGATTTTCTGATTTGCTCAGATTTCAGTTGCATGCTTTGGATTGTGTGATTATTTGGATCATATTATGTGCTCTGTGATTGAGTTGATTTTTTGCTTGGCTCAGTGAGTTCACAGTGCATGCTTTGGATTGTGTGTTAATTTTGTGATTGATAGTATGTGCTCTGTGATTTATTTGATTTTCTGATTTGCTCAGTGATTTCAGTTGCATGCTTTGGATTGTGTAATAATTTTGTGATTGATAGTATGTGCTCTGTGATTTATTAGATTTTCTGATATGCTCAGTAAGTTGCATGCTTTGGATTGTGAGATAGTATTGAGTACCTTTCATGTTTGAGGGAAGTGTCGGTTCGGTCGATTGACTGATTTTCATTGTGGGGTTTTTTGTGTTTTTTTTGCTATTTGCGCGCTGATATGCTGGCTTTTCAAATTTGAATTGTTGAAGGGAATTTGCATGGGTTTTGCACTGAAGGGGTGTAGATTAGCAGTGGATAATTTGGATTATATTGTGATACTTTGACATTAAAGAGAAGCCAACCAAGGCTGACCCACTGGCTCGGGTTGACCCATTCTATGTGTATAAAATTCAGGCTGAAAGTCTTGGATTGGAAGTGTGGAATTGTCCAGATATGTGCAAGAAAGAGCGAGAGAAGAGAGACAGAGAGAGCGGGAAGAGCGCGAGAAAGAGCGAGAGAGGCAGAACGAACGAGAGAGGCAAGAGGGCGAGAAAGAACGAGAGGCAAGAGCGCGAGAAAGAGCGTGAGAAGGAGAGAGAGCGGGAAAAACGAGAGAGGCAAGAGCGCGAGAAAGAGCGTGAGCAGGAGAGAGCGGGAAGAGAAAGAACGAGAGGCAATTTGAATTGGAGAAACTAAGAGTGGGCAAGGATGTTGCCACCACTCCTTCTATAAAAATTGCGGAAAGACCAAAATTACCGCACTTTGAGGACACAACGGACGAAATGGATAGCTATGTCTTTCGTTTTGAGAAGTACGCTGGTGCAGTGGAACGGGACAGACGGGATTGGGCTACGCTGCTTCCCTCTCTTTTGAAAGGGAAAGCTCTCAACACGTACCATGAGCTATCGTTGAGAGAGTCGCTCTTCTACGACGAGCTCAAAAAAGCGTTGTTGCGTAGGCCAACCTACCAGTGCTCCGCAGAGGGTTACCGGTCTCGCTTCCGCGCCTTCAGGCCTCAGCAGGGCGAAAGTATTTTTACTTACATGAGTCATTTGAGGCATCTCCTGGATCAGTGGATTTACCTGTCGCGGGTCGAGAAAACCTACGAAGGCATCATGAATCCGGTCTTGAGGGAGCAGATTCTCGCTTCTTGCTCGGCCAGTTTGGTCACTTTTCTGAAGGAGCCAGATTATGGGTCTGTGCAAGACTTGGTGGCCGATGCAGAAAGGTATCGAGAGGCACACCCATCTCAGTAAATGTCTGCCAAGACTGCAACTGATGTGTGGTCAGCAGGGGTTGCTACTCCCGTTGTAGCACCTTCATTTCCTAGTCCGAACTCCCAAGGGGTGCAGAGGGGTCGAGCAGTTTTTCGTCCAGGACCCCACAGAGGGTTTTACAGGGTAGGGCGTACGTACACTGAGAGATCTCAGCCTCCAGATACGGAAATCAAGTGTTGGTACTACAGGGAGGCGGGCCACAAGATTCAGACTTGTCCGACGAAACCCGCCCCAGGGGGCCAGGTTACGGCATCTTGTATCGTGGTGCCGTGTGGAGACTCACGGGAGTTTGCTCCGTCTGGCAGTCGGGATCAGATGCCTGACGTCAGCTGTGCCATGGCGTCGGAGCATGACGTGCCCAGCTCTTTGCAAGTCTGCTCGGGTCGGTTGAATGGACGACCGGTTCAGGTTATGCTTGACTCAGGGTGCTTGACCATCGGGGTTCGTCGATCCTTCCTTACTCCGGATCAAATCACTGCTCGCGTGCTGCGTTGTCGACAGTTCGCAGGCCATATTGTCGAGTTACCAGTCGCCCGGGTCAGATTGGATACTCCAGTTTAGAGGGGAGGGTTGATACTTGCGTCATCGATAATCCCGTATGTGACGTCATTCTGGGTATAATTCCGGGAGTTCAGTTTCAATGCACAGAGATAGTGGGGGCTATGCAGACGAGGGCACAGGCTCAGGCTGAGGTGAAGCCCTTCCGTCCTCTACTTACGGCAAAATGCCCTCAGTTAGACATCACCCCTCAGAAAGTGCAGTCTTTGCAGAGGGCTGATGTCTCTCTTATCCCATGCTTCCAAAAGGCAAAAGACCAGCATCGGGAGGAGGGATCTCGAACTATCGTTTCTTTCCAGATCAGAGACGGTCTTTTGTACCGACAATTGATTCACAAGTCTCATGGCTCGACGTGTTGTCAATTGGTGGTTCCCGTGGAATTGCGCCAGTCGGTGCTTATTGCGGTTCATGAAAGTACCTTCTCGGGTCATCAAGGAATTCATAGTACCATGAACCGATTGAAACCCTTTTCCTATTGGCCTGGGTACCATAGGGATGTGGCGCTCTACTGTCGCTCGTGTGGGGTGGGTCAGCGGACTGCTCCAAAAGGGAGAGTGAAGCCCGTTCCCTTGCAAAAGACTCCACTCATTGATACGATGTTCCAAAAGGTGGCCGTGGATATTGTGGGCCCATTGACTTCTCCTTCTTCCAGAGGATAAAAATATATCCTCACGTTGGTCGATATGGCGACACGCTATCCGGAAGCAGTGGCGCTACGCTCAATTGAAACGGAGGCCGTGGCAGAAGCGCTGGTATCCATTTTATTCCCGCACAGGGGTGCACGAGGAAATACTCTCAAAATTAGGGTCGCAGTTCACGGTCTTTGATGGAGGTTCAATCTCCTACCGATTGAAGGCAGCCGGAATTCGGAGGCGGATGTGCTGTCCCGAATTATGCCGGAGTGAGGCTACACAAGTTGTAGGAACTTGTTCGGCTGGATGGGGGGGGGGGGGGGGGGGGGGTTGTTATGAATTGAATGTGCCGAACGGAGTGTGCACGTGATTTTGTTTTGATTGTGATTACTTTTAGCATGAGTTGGTGACGTGGTGGCTGAAGAGTGTTCAAGTATGAGCGGATGATCGGATTGATTGTATATTTGTCGAGTGAAAGCGCTGTGCGACACTCGAGCGAATGAACCCCAGGGAGACGGGTGAGTGGTGATTTTATCAGCTATCATTCTATATTTTAAATACCGCGTATGTGTATGATGATTGATAGTGAAGGAATGGATGAGTTAGTATGTGTTGTTTTCAGGGTTCTTCTGCATGGTGACGAGTCACAGCAAACCGAACTGAGGCTCGGAGCTCTACTGGCGGGGGCCGGTGTGGAGACTGTCGGCGGAGGCCTCTTGGTCACTTGTAGAACGATTGTCGGCGGGGGTCCGCACGTTAGCGCCTTTGTGTCCTGGTGTGGGCCGGGGCTGTTGAGTGTAGACCGTACGGTGATTGTGGCGAATACACTTCCTTTATATATCTCGATGCTGGTGTTTGTGTTTTTCTTGTTTATTTTCCATTGTGCGGGCTAGGCTAACCCTAGGCCCAATTAGCTGGTCCGTAACGCACACGCACACTTACACGCACACGCACACTTAAACGCACACACTCTCAAGCCCTATACAAGATTCCCAGAAATGTTCCTCAGCCTACACACAAAACATTGTGAACTCTGGTATATGACGAGTATCAAAGGGAGACAACTCACATGGACTTCCAGTTGTGTCCGTCCTTCCAGCCATGCTTTGGCAATGGGCCTCCAGCCAATGACGTCCTTGTCCAAGTACAGCACGCCCTGGGCAAAAATAAAAATGTTAATGACAGGTGTGGTGTTACATGGCGACTCATCACCCAGGTCTGGGCCTCAAACGACTTTACACCTTACCCCCTGATCACTGGGCCCCTTGATAAATCCTTCACTGGCACCTAACAACAAACACAGTGACAGGCAGATAGGATGAACAGTCAGGAAGTAGCACCATCTCCACTTCCTGGAGAGGATTCCAACTCGATGCTGGCTCAAGGTTGCATACAAGAGTTAATCACACTGCAGACGGCAAGCACTGCTCTCAACAGGGGCCCAATTTAACATCTGGCTGGAGGCAGAAAATGCAAATTAAACTCCTTGCCGAGGATGCAACTTTTAGGGTCCGAGCAGCCTCAAATGTTACACCAGCATGCCACACGCGACTGCAGGCGATCACGCGAGCTCTCTAACTCCTGTACTAGAGACCAAAAAGATCCAGAGTTGTTAGGAACTCATCTCAGGTCACTGAGGACACTACAGCGCAGGCAGTAAAGGATCTCCAAACATTGAAGGCTGGGCATTAAAAAAGGCAGACAATTGATTAGGTGGGCAGGAGGAGGAAGAGGATCACAAAAGAATGAGAGAGGGGGGAGGCAGCAGGGATTGATGAAGGGAGGGAGACCAGGGTGGAAATAAGAATAAATGGGTAAGTGTGTGAAAGGGCAGACTGACAGACGAACGGATATGGAATGAGTGCATTACAAGAGCAAGTTGGTTTTTACAAATAGCACTGCAGACAACAGACATGGCGGCGATGACTCTCTGCCAGGGGAGGCAACTCACAGAGCGAGCCAGGCATGCTGGTGAGGCGTTTTCCAGACTGTCGGTTTCAAAGAGCACGATGATGTTGTCTGATAGGAACAGCTTGTCTCCGTTCTTCAGATGAATCGTCTGCAACACACGGGCAATGCGTTACGTAATGGCACCAGCGCTGGATACTCAAGTCATCACTGTGTGTGATACATGCAGACCTCATTCCAAGCATGGACTTTAGGGAACATTCCTATGTGAAAGATTACATGAGTGTTGAAAAAGTTATTTGCAGATACATGACGAAAACAATTTTCAAAAGCACAATACATTAAAAAGTCATTTGCAACAGCAAAATTCGGTTTGTTATACCTGATGTCTCTAAAGAATATTTATTGCCAGGTCATATCAAGTGCGAAAATTTAAAGGAGCATTAAAATGTCATTCCACTCGTGACTTCTGCAATCTAAACTTCTTTTATACTCGATCATTCGTTCTTTTCTTTGAAATCAGCGAATAAAACTCTTGACAAGGAACTTTTCGGTTTTCTTTAAGTGATGAGTGAAAAAGAGAATTATTACTGCACTGGCAAAAACAAAGGTTGTAGCTACCTTATCACCAGACAGGAAGCTGTTGAAGTTGTCTGCCCATCCTTTGTGAAGAGGTCCGTCCAGGCAAAGCCAGGTGGTGCTGATGTTCTGCAGATAGAGGACACCTTTCGGTTTATAGTGCGACTTCTCACACTCTACCTCAAACAGTTTTGCATTGCAGCCGTTGGCAACTGGGCCATCCGTCATGGATGGTGATCAGTCAGAGGGTGCATCCAAGAGACAGAAAGATAAACAACTAAAATCAAGAAACAAAAAAAGCTGTCCAGTGTCTATTAAACATTGATTTCAGAGTACACAATAATGAATTCATTTGCATGCATCCACATCAGTTTGACAGATTCAGTCAAGAAGCAAACCTATTTTTAACAAGCTGAGAACTCTACCTCACGTGAGCGTATTCTAACTAGCAAGTATGGTGATGATTCAAAGGTTATCGTATTGTAGACAGAAAGGGTATAAAAATGAACGAGAATGCGCTAATGTTCTACCATCAGACACAACAGATAAGAAGACGTATTTAAA
The DNA here is from genome assembly GCA_034096865.1 of Theodoxus fluviatilis. NCBI lineage: Eukaryota > Metazoa > Mollusca > Gastropoda > Cycloneritida > Neritidae > Theodoxus > Theodoxus fluviatilis. The sequence continues at coordinate 97,356 of JAWQFJ010021040.1, read as the reverse complement.
GTTGAACGGGATACAACTGATTTCACCCATCACATGAGTCTCACTCAAACCACCCAAACCAAACAAAACATGTAGATGCAAAGGCTCACCCTGTTGGCTTTGCGCACAGCCGATGTGACTATGCCGTCCACCCAGTCGTGGTTCTGGCTGAGGGAGCCGAACATGAGACCCAGATCGTCCACCACCAGGGGGTTGATGCGCAGCAGCTTGTGCACGTCGTCGCCAGCGATGGTGACCTTGCTGGTGGTGGACGGCCTTGACATTCCCCTTGGCACCTGACACAACGCCTCCACCACTGCCTGGATGCACGTAGACTTGCCGCTGCCTGGCGGTCCCGCCACCACAATTCCTGGAGAGGTAACAATCAAACCTTAGTCTGGGTGTGGTAAGGTATGAGTGTAGGGAGCTCGAAACCTATTGGATAATACAACAGCAGTGACGATACAAATGCAATAGTTATTTTAAAAAAAGAATAATAACATCAGCTATCCAAAACTCTTTTAATTGTTTGCATGTCTCAATTTAATGTATCGTATCTGCTTGTAGGTGAACTGAAAGTTTAATACAACTGTACTGCAATGATTTCATATCAGCCATCCATTTTCTAAGTCAGATTTGTGGTGTTTTAGTTCACCTGTAACTGCTTGTATCTAATGGTTATATACAATTGCATTGCAGTAATGTTTCATTATGGCCGTCACTGTTTGTAAACGGACAGCCCATTCAATACTTCTATACTATGTAGATTCTCGTTGTATTGTACCGCAGTATTTCCTTTCGCAAGGTTTGGTTGGATTTCACATGGTCTTCTATAGTTTCATATTGTATCATATCGCGCTCTGTAGCATTGTTAACAATGACACGCTGCTACCAATGCTTGTGCATGCACTGACCGTTGAAGGCCTGGGAGAGGTTGTACAGCTGGACACACTTGCTCAGCCAGGGTTTGTGTGCCACCAGGCCACTGTCCAGTGCCTTGCGCTCTATCTCGCCCTCGATGTCCACCAGTTTGGACTTGGCAGACACGAGGGACGGGACGTTCGGGGGTTCTGGCAGGCCGGCGAAGCAGTCTTTGAGGATGGTTCGGAACAGCAGCAAGCTCTGCAATGACAGAGAACTCCATGGCAACAGGCACAATTAACAATTCTAGTTGAAGTCATAAATTTCAAACATACTCTTTGTGCTAGCATTCTAATACAAAGTTGTGAAGTTCTGACATAATTATTCTCATTCGGAAAGAGCGTGTCATAAAACTGACCCAAAAGGCATGACATTTTTGAAGAAGTGTTGGTAGATTTCTTTCGCCTACAACTGTTCCGAAATTGCACTACTGACGAAGGACAAATAATATCGATAACAAAAATGAGGGGCATGCATTCCATTAAAATGATACAACCAATCAGACTGATAGACAGACAGACAAACAGAAAGACTGACAGAAAAACAGAGTTACAGAGAGCCAGAGAGGAGGTAGATATGGGTATGAGGACCATGGAATTGAAAGGCTCCTGAGAACACACACGGAGCAAGACTGGTTACCTCCGGCGGGATGCGACACCCGATAGTTTCCTCCAGGGCCTGGGCCACCAGAGCGTGCTCCATCTTGGCAGCAGCAGTGAGGGGGTTGGGGGTCCCCACCTTGCGCTGTGTGGTGGTCCCCCCCATCTTGTGCTGCTGGGGTACTAGGGACTCTGCAGGGGCAGCACACACAGAGACCTTAGCTATGGGCAACCACTACTTACACATACACACTCACGCACTCTGATACGCATGCACGCACATGCATGCACGCACGAGCACGCACAAAAACGCAAGGATAACATATTTCAATAACAATAGAAACTGGCTCAATAACACAAATATTTCAGTTCCAGACAATGCATCCCTACAAAGCTACTGTCGACACACAGACCGAAAATCTTTGAAGAACAGACATAAAACTTTTGAAATGAATTGAAAGAAATAAAACCAATTATCTTTGGGAGCGCATTCATGATTTATGAAACCCTATTGAGTTTATAGGGCATCAGCTTCCTGGCGTATCAGGAATGTAAGACAAAACACATATTAAATTTTAAAAAAGAAGACTCACGTTGTGGGGCGAGGGAGAATTTGGTGGGAGCCTCTGAGGCCTGGCTCTCTGAGCGGGAGTCCTCCTTCTTGTCCGTCTTCTCGTTCTTGTCTTCCCGAATGTTCTTTCGCTTCTGCAGCGTTCGCTTCAGCACGCCCTCCATGGCCGAAATGGTGAAGTGCTGGTGCAGCTGTTCAGACCTTCGAAAATCACATGATTTGGTGTTATGTCATGTGACATAACGTAATAATCCGTCATAAGGAGAATATTGTTAAATAGCAAAATGCAGCATGCATACCTGATATGCAGCATTACTTTGTTCGTCTGCTGAGAAAAAGAATACTTTTACGCAAGATTATTATGCACCATTTAACGATTTATAGAAAATAGACAAATAAAGAAAAGCCCTGAACATAGCTATTATTCAACGAGATGAAGGAGTTTCTGCAGAAAAAAAATGAACTGATTGATAATTTTTTACCTTAGAGTCCGACTGACTTGAAGCACAATGCATCCCTTTAATGAGAAAGCTAACAAGGAATCATGTTGCACCTACATGTAGTTAAAAAAAAAGAAAGTTGCAGGGATCCTATCCACGTAATGTCCCTGTCAAGGTTTGAACCTTTTTTAAGAGGACTTGCAACAACACGGGAAGACAACATTTGAAGATTGCTTTATATAAATGTCAGGAAATATGCAGTGTTTCGATTGAAATGTCTGTCTTTTACCCTTGCTGTGCTGTTTTACGTTTTGCAACTCTTAAAAAAGTGGACTTCTACTCAAATGTGCTCCTTGACAATGTCGGTGAAGCTCTTCAGACAAGACATTAGACGTAACCAAGCAGAGAGGCTGTCGACTAACAATATCTGCAAGGTTCTTTACCCATGAATATATACAGCAACTGCCAAAACAAGCCGTAGGCAGTGAGGACACGTCAAACACTAACGTTCACATTTGGTCCTTGATGATGTCCGTAAAGTTGTTGAGACAAGCCATTTGACAAACGCTAGGCAGAAAGCTGTCAACAAATGTGTTTGCTAAGTTCTTGAGACAAGACTTCAGAACAACAGCTACAAAGAAAGCCGCCAATTGGAACGAGATACTACACCAGTCCTAGAGATAAAGCCATCATTTACAACACTCACAGCTTGTGCTTGCTTGACGATGTCTGTACAGTTCCTGAGATGAGGCATAAAACCAAACACTGGCAGAAACCTGTCAACTAGTGATATCCTTGGGGTTCCATAGGCAAGACTTTAGACCGACACTACAAATAAAGCAGTCATCTGAAACGAGTGACTACACAATCACTAAGGAGGACAATATTACACAGACACTCACATCTGGTCCTTGACGATGTCCGTGAAGTTCTTCAGACGCTGTGCCAGGATGGAAGGCGCCTTGAAGCCCATGGAGCTGCACTTGACCTTCATGATCTGGCAGAAGTCGGGAGAGACCAGCCCGATGGAGCGGAACAGAGACTTGGCCTCCAGGGGCAACTCGAACGAGGGCAGCGCTACGGAGGGGTTCACTGTCAGGAAGGCACTCACAGACTTCTTCACGGACACCTGCAAGCGTAGGGGGGAAAGGGCGTGATGGACTTCACTAGACGTGAAAGTGGGGTATTCCAACTGTCGATATCTTGACGTACGCCGGAGTGGGGCTAACTGTCGAAAAGGAAAGTGGAAGGGAACGCTGTGTCCAGAAGGGTTTATTGAGTTCATCATAAGCTGTCGCAGTATCCCTGCTTCATCAGGTGAGGGTGTGGGAAATTTAGGTATCGGATATCATTTCGGGTATCAAACGAGCAGTAGAAAAATGATAGACTTAACAGCCAACATCGCCCACCTTGATATGACTTTCAGCCGTGGGCTGATAATGCAAGCTCAAAAGAAAGGTCACGCTTAGAGCTAAAATGTATATATATGTTTCTTTTTTGTTTGATTTTTTTCTTTCTTTCCTTTTTGTCTTGCATTCAATAATCAAACAAGTCAGATGTGGGCATGGATCGTTTTGGGTTGGTGGGGATAGGGCATAAGTTTGGAGTAGTGGTGAGGGCGTGAGTAAAGGTTACGTTTTAGGGTGAGGCCGAGAGTTGAAGTGAAGAGTTTTTCAACGAGAGCGGGAGATTCGGTGAGGCGCTCAGAGTGGAATTTAAAATGAAAAAATGGGAAGTGGAAACTAAAATAAGGACAACAGGAGTGGGGGAAAGGTTTCGTGGAAAGGGAAAGGAGGGAAAGGAGGGAAAGGAGTGGAACAAGGAGAGGAAAGATGGGGTGGGAGGACGAGAGGTGTCAGAATAGAAAGGACACAGCAGCTTGCCGAGACAAAAACTCAAGCTACCAACCTCCTGCCCATCCGGCAAGGTGGCAAACTGCTGCTTGGTGCGTAGAGCCAGCATGATGGCGTGCATGTGTCCCATCAACACGGCCATGGCGTCTCGGTGCAGATTCTGCACCTCGTCAAAGCAGCCCCAGCATCCGTCCTGCAGATGGACAATAACAGTCACAGAACACAGGTACGCTACTGAAAGAGTGATCTCCCGGTTCCAGTCTGCTGGTCTATGGAAAGTTACGTACACGTATATGCCAACGAGTAACACTTTGTCAAAGGTACAGGCAGGCTATGAGACATGTTGCAAAACCGAGATAACTCTACAAAAGTGGGTTGTCAGGAATGTCAAGAAATTATTAACGCATATTATCCAAAAAAAATATTATCATGTCCACAAGGAAATAATGAAGTAATTTAGGATAAATGTAACGGTACAAAGCGACTTACCAAA